>QLOK01003582.1:0-16312 GCA_003313805.1 Tricholoma flavovirens
TCCATGATCTTCTGTCTTTGTACAATTGTCTATATACTGACCACTCCAGCCTTAAGGAATCATATATAATGTTTTCTGTGTTGTCCTCAAATTTTGGGTGTGCATGGGCGAAATCTATTGTATTTAGAAGTTTCTTCTCTATAATAACTGCCAAGCTCCTTCAAACTGTGTTGTAGGCCTAACTGCAATAGCAATCCGGTAGCAGTGTGCCGCGCCTGCCGAAGTGATTGTTTCCGTGGGTCAGTCTGCACCTGAGAAGAGCTGTAATTGGTTTATTCAAGGATTTTCCGACCAATGTACTGCGTATAAACCGTAGATGCACCGTGATACTGGCATCACGCGAAAATAACATACACTAACCCATGGTATCGTGTATTTCCGGCCGGCACTAGAGGCGTGTAGTGACTAGTCTTCAACTCGAGCTCAAGGACAATATTGCATAAAGTTTCAGTACCGTGAGTGGCATACTTGGTTGAGACCTAATAAAGTCTTCCGGGTCCGGCAGTGCTCTCATGCGTATTCAAAGTCAGGCAAGACGGATCTCCAATCAACGGCAGATGACAGTGAACCGGTCGATGACGAGAATCTTCGAAAGTAAATATAGATAGATATTGAGATCCCCCTAGCAGCGAGTGAAACAGTCAATTTTTTCACAATTGACGTTCCTGGGGCCCTTGAGGCAGACCACTGATCTCTCGCAGGTCTACGAGTCCGTAGACTGTGACAGACCAACGAATTGAGATCCAAAACGTAGGACGAGGGGCATTGGCCTTTTCCGTTCGAATGATGGATTTTGGAAAGTTAACATGGATATTACATAGATCTAGAACTAGCCGGTGAGTCACTGGCGTGGCCCCGAGTACCATAAGTTTTCAGACTTGGAGTGGCCGCGCCAGCGCATCATTCGAATCGCGTCCATGTACATCCAAATTCTCAGCGATCTCCACCTGGAAATTGAAAGACACGGTTATGGCCCTGGACAGGAATTCTACCACTATGACACCGAAGTTCGCGCAGAGCACCTGGCACTGTTGGGTGACATCGGATGGACCGTCGATGATAGATTCTTTGAATGGCTCAAGATTCAGCTAAAGCTTTTCAAAGTCGTTTACTTCGTTTCAGGGAACCATGGTTAGCAGCTGCAAATTGTCTAGTAGCAGATCGATTGAATAACCTATTACAGAATCGTATAGATCATCTTTGGTATGTTGCTCGTTGTTTAACCTGGTGGCATAATGCGCTCAGTGATAATTACAGACAGAATCCACACAGCGGATCGAAGCATTCGCGGAGGAGGTCAATGCCGATCCGGCGTACGGAACATTTATCCCGCTCAACCGTACACGCCATGATGTATCTCCCACAACAACGATCCTGGGTTGCACCCTGTGGTCTGCCCTCAATCCCGCAGATCTCGACATTCTATCGTGGTCTCTGACAGACTTCAAGAGGATCGACGGATTCAACCCAGAAACATACTCAGCCCTCCATCAATCCGATCTCGCATGGCTGAACTCTACCATCGATTCCATGGCGCGTGACGAGCCACAAAGACAAGTAGTCGTGTTTACACATCACGCGCCCACCATTCACGGTACGGGGGATTCAAAATTTGAAGGCGGGCCGACCAGTTCTGCGTTTTCGACGGAATTGACCGGAGAAATTTGCTGGACTAGCGGAAATGTTAAATTATGGGCGTTCGGACACACGCATTGGAGTTGCGACTTTGAGAGGAATGGCGTTAGGGTGTATAGTAACCAGCGGGGGTACAACGAAGGTAACGAGAATTATGATCCTGGAAAGGTGGTAGAGTTGTATTAGAATCTGTTAAACATGTGCACTGAGTCATGTACCCATGAGGATTTCCTGCTCTTCTTTCCGTCCTGCCTTATCCGCCTTATCTTTTAATCCTATATGATGCGTGGACCATTGAATCATTGCTTCCCGGTTTTATTAAAGCTGTCAGCCTTGGCAGGCAAGTTCGAGTTAGTTTCTGGACCGTGATATAAGTCACTCAGAATGATTTGCGAAATATTGAACGCTCGCGTTCTTTGCTGTCTGGATTCCGACGACTATAACTTGAATGTTCCCTGCCAGTTGATGTTCGAATGCCATTCCTGCTGATTCAGTCAGTAGTCACTCCTGCAATATGCTCAAGCAGAATACCCGCATATGCACGGGCAGGCCCAGTCGAATCCTCTTTCCGGTCATTAAATCTTTCTAGGGCAGCCAGTGTAATAGCCTGAGGTCGATGCCAAGGGTGAAAGACAGGATGACTAAGCATAGTTTCCGATCTCCGACACTGACGCCGGTGCCAGTGTTCCTTGGATTGTCTCCATCTACAGCTTCCATACCCAGAATCTCCCTCTTTTCGTAGATCACCATTTACCGTGCAGAATATGTCACTTCCAAAGGTACGTCGATTTGCGCAAGTCGATTGGGCGATTTCAATGACACCTCTTTCATTGGACCACAGCGAATTATCAAGGTGTGACAATCACCTTCACGGGAGGACGACAGACTAATCCCTGGCCTGGGACCTTATAGGAAACAGAAAGACTTGTCGCGGATCCCGCCCCAGGCATTGCAGCTTTACCCCATGACGACAACCTACGGTATTTTGATGTGACTATCGAAGGGCCAGACGGCAGCCCTTTTGAGCGTGAGTTCCCGTTTGGCGTTGACATGTTGCTCCCAGCACATTTCGAGGGTCACTTTTTAGGCGGTATCTTCAAGCTTGAGCTGTTTCTACCGGAAGAGTATCCTATGGCACCCCCGAAAGTGAGGTTCTTGACAAAGATATATCACCCCAATATCGGTTGGTTATTATCTCCACTTCCGCCGTCTTCGTGCCTTTGGCTTAGTGAGTGAGCGTATCAGATAAACTCGGCCGGATCTGTTTGGATATATTGAAAGGTACGTGTTCTCTTTTGGTTGAAATTCAAGGCGCTGATGATTGTCTTTGGTAAGATAAATGGTCGCCTGCTCTTCAAATCCGGACCGTGCTTCTTTCGATACAAGCACTTCTCAGTGCACCGAATCCCGATGATCCTCTCGCTACGGACGTTGCGAAGCATTACAAAGAGAACGAGAAGGACGCCCAGAGAGTTAGCCAGGAGTGGACGCGAATGTACGCCAATCTTGATTAGTTTGGAATTAGATGGAACTTTTTAAGGGAGGTTTGTATGTAAGAATGGCACGCAATCCGGGTTGTAATGTTTCCTTGTAAATTTATATATATATGACTCACATACAGAAGTCACCAGACGTCTAGCCAGAGTTTCGATAAGATACACGCCAATCGTACTTTTGATGATCAGCCTCGATTACTTATGCACATATGGCAGTGTCCGCAAGCGAAGGACTTTTTATTTTTATTTTTTTTCAACCCCAGATTGAAAAGAGGGTCTCTTCGTGTTACCCTTCTTCTCTCATGCCTTTCGCCCGCACCTTCTCGTTCCCCGTTTCTCCCCCTTTAGCACCATAATTCCCATTTCTTTCCATATATAACGGCTTTCACCTCCCATAAGTTTGATCTTTTTAGCTTTCACGACTGACTGTTTTACGGCGACAAAACGCCAAGCGCGCGGTAACGTTGACCTCCGAGTTCCCTTTGACTTTGATGCCCGCCCTCGACTCAGATGTATTTTATGCCCTGGTGAAGGAGGCGGGGGCGTTGTATAATAACGCAGACATTGACACTCTCATTAGCCTTTCATCCACCTGCCGAGTTTTACGAGAAACGTGCCTTCCTGTTTTATTTTCTGTTGTCCACTGGCCGCATGCCAACAAGCATGATGAGGAAGCCGGCTTGCATTTTTTCCCACCCAGCCTGTGGCCTTTTTTCAGGTAGATCATCCCTTGATCTAGGCTGCCGCGATTAAATTTCTTACTTCCCATCTTTTATAGACGCTTTCAACTTTTATGGCCAGAAGATTGGCCCGATGCAACCCCCCCTCGTTGGGGTGATAGATTCTACGTGGGGGGCGACTACCACCCCCGCCACATCAACAAGCTAATCAACGCTATACCAAATATGCCCTCGCTCAACAGCTTCCACATCTGTTGCCCATTCTTTCCCCCTAGCTCAATTCTCAATGCCGTCATCCAATGCTCGTCCCTCCGTGAATTTTCCATAAACGAGACTCCCCTCTACATCTCCATGATCCCTAAAGTGCCCCCGACCTTCCACCTGGAGCGCATCGCTCTCGTGCCCGTCGGCGAGGCGGTGCGAGTCGGTGAGGGTCCTTACGACCCTCGCTATTCCGAGCCCTCGTACCATTTACGAGAGTACCGCAGGAAGTATAGAAACGATGTCCTAGCACGGTACGCTGCTACTGCCTTGCTCTTCCAGCTGTGCAGGCCGGGCTGGCTGCGGCACGTGCAGATGTCAGCAGATCTATGCAACCTTGATGCGCTTGCGGCGCACGCGTGGCCGCGTCTCGAAACGCTAGTTCTGACTGGGCATACCCCTCGCGGGATGACGGTGGGACTTGTAGACGTGATCGCGCAGATGCCACGGCTTACTGAGCTACTTTTGCTGTTCTCCAAGCAAAATACGGATTCGGTATTCCGCGTGCTTCAGGACGATCGACCGACTGTCAAGAATAACTTCCCGACTGTGCTAGCCAGGCTCAAGCATCTCGCGTTGTCGAATGCTTGCAATTTCGACGGTGTGCTGCACTATGCGACGTCGTTGGAGCGTTTGGCGCTGTGTGCGATTATCGACCTGCCGCGGGTACCGATTGCGTTCTGCAGGGCAGAGATTGATAGGATGTTGGAGGATATGAATATTGGACACCAGACGGTTGAGAGTAAGCTGCTGAGGCTAAGGATTATGATCGAGGACAAGGTCAATCCGGCTCTGTGCGCTGCTATTGCACAGCACTGCCCGAATCTCGAAGCGTTGGAGATGGAAATCTGCGGGTACCACGATGGGAAGACAATTCATCCATGGGTGAGTCTCTTCAATATTCTTTTCTCTTTCTCTTCCTTTTCCGGTTACCCTACTGTCGCAGGGCGACTTTGCCAATGCCTTAGCCCCTCTGGATCACCTGCACGACCTTCGCATCTGCATTCAGTTCCCAGAATATGATGAGACGGACAGATGTGAACCATGGCGGCGGGCACGCCGAGCGTGTGCTCTGTACCTTGCATCCCGCATCCAAACGCTTCGGCGTGTGGGGTTCGAATATCGGAAGCGTACAGGGACACATAGGTTTGAGGACGCCTGGCTTGAGTTTGGTATTGAGAGGAATCAGAGGGAGGGTCCGGATGGGCTGAAATTGCGTGAATTGGCCCCGTCATGGTACCCGTTCCCTGAGGTTTGGTTCCCGGTGCCAATTGGTGAGTGATGGCTCGTTTTTGTGCTGCCCTAGCTGATGGTTAATTATCTTCCTTCAGAAGCTGGTGACACGGTAGGTGCATATTAGGGATTTGAGCCTTTTTTTTTTTTTTTTGCTTTGCTTTTACTTTCGGGTAGCTTGCATGGTCTCTAGCATTCTGTTGTTTCATCTTTTGGGCAGACGGTAGTTAAGGTAGCTACCCTACATTCATTCTCATATGCTCCGAATCCATCACACATCGGAATTCACATCATTGGGTAGACTGGTCTCGATCTTGTCAGTTTAAGTGCAGTAGCTATGATTCAATATACATATTTTAGGCTTGTGAAGTATCGCGGGAACGGTTTATCGGCCCGGATATTTGGACACGGGTTATCACGCTCTTTCTCCTACTATGAGCTTGACTTCGGAGACTACCGGGATGGCACTGTACTGGGATATGAATCAGATCGACAGCCTCGCACACACGGGCAGGACGGGGATTTCCGATGAACCTTTCAAGCGTGCGAGCTTCAATGGAGCAGTGCCGCACGTCTTCGTTGCAAAATGGAGGTTGAGCTGGGCGTTTCACGCGCTGTACTCGTTCATCATGATGGGATGATAATCTATTGTAACCGAGTAGAGCGCGTTAGTTGCCTTGTCTACGGGGTTGAATGAACATAGGAAATGTTTACGTAATGGTCCCCTTTCCAGCTGTTGAACTGCTTCAAGCCACCCTTTGTTGCCGTCGACCATGTCCTCAAACTGTCCCCCTCAGCTTCATCTGTCTCTACCACAAAATTCTACTTCTTTCAAACGTTCCTTTGAACAGTTTGGCTTTGACCTCGAGGAAAGTCCTGTACAAGGTAGTGGTACAGACTCTTCATCTACCAGTGCCACAGATGGTAACGATCGTACCAAACGTGCAAGAAGTGCAAGCAGCTTTTCAGACGATGATATCTCAATCGGAAGCTCTCAGTCTTCCACCCTCCCATCTAGCTCTAGTTCTTCTCCAGGGACCAGCCTCAGTTTGAGTATCTCTGCGAACGACCCAAATCCTCCTACTCACTCTGCCGGTTTATCGACCACACGCCCACCCGATCTTACCTTTGCAGCACCCCACCATTTTCCTTTGTCTTTGACAAGAGCTTCATTGGAACCCCCACGATTACCCACACCCGAAATTCAGGATATAGATATGACAGATTATCCCTTGGTAGAAGATGACGACGATGACGATGACGACGAAGGTGACGACGAAGAAGATGAAGATGAAGAATCATTTCATGATGCCCCTTCATCTCCAATACCCGCCCACCAACTACAAACTTCGTCAACCTCAACGTCCGACGATACCTATCGCTTATCACTAGAGCGGTTCAGCGTATTCGACCGCCAGATCTCAGCACTACGTCGTTCACACTCACCCCCGCCCATCATCACCCCTAGAGCCCCAGCGGTCCCCCCAGTTTTACCTCCCCTCTCTCTGTTGCAAGACGCTGGGACGGAATCAGAATTAAACACTTCGTCGTTCGTACAAGGCCAAAGGCCCCCAGCATCTCCCTGGTCTACCGCTCTAAGCCATTCGTTCTACGCTGGGAGTACATCCTACTCTGTTCCAGGTTCTTGGGGTGGTGCCAGTCATGATCATGATCATCGGGATCATCGGGATTTAGAAAATCATCCCAGGGTACCGTCAGACGTGCAAACTCGGGATCAAGGAAGCAATGCCCGGGGAAGCACCAGCTCTGCCGCACGAGGTGAGTCAATCTTTCCAATTTCACTCCATGTCTGTCCATTTAACCTTATCCCATCAGTCGACTTTAACCTTCCTTCGCCCACATTCCCGCGCTTCTCGCCCATCTCAGTCCCTTTCTCCACATCGTCACCTCCAGAACCCCATACTGAGTTCGAGTTCTCGCCGGACGTCCTCTGGGGGCACTATGATGACACCCCAAGCCCCAGCACCGACAACTCTGAGCATGAGCACGGACCCAGTTACCCTCCACTCGGCGGCAGAACTTTTGCCAACGCCATCCCCTCTCTTGATGAGCTCAGGTCGGCGTCTCCGCTGTTTAACGTGGACGATTTGGATGGGGATGACGAGCTGTCCCCCACAGCCAATAACGGCCCCAATGTAAATCCGAACACGACTCCGAATACGAATGTAAATACAAACACGAGTTCCAATCCGCCTACCCTTCCTCCGCTTCCGCCTCTCCACTCACATTCCAACGACTCCATCGAAAACGTCATCAACGGTTCTTGGGGCGACACAGCAATCCGATCTGGTGCGGCCCGCTTGCGTGCTGCTGAGAGTGTACGTCGGGTAGAGCGTGATCTCGATCTGTTCGAGACGTCGTCTAGTTCTGGTTCTAGCAGTAGGAGTAGGAGCCGGGGCAGTGGCAGTGGTGGCAGTGGAGAGTCATCATGGGTGAGACTACTAGGGTCGCGACCAAGGCATCCGCTGTCGTTGCCGTATCTGGAGGACTCTTCTGAACCACAGCATCCGACCCAGCCGTCGTCTTCGACAACCGCTGGGTTGTCTGTGAACTTGAATTTGACCTTGAACAGGCCTGGGAATGAGAATGGGGATACAAACACTAATGCTAACACGATTACGATTACGAATCCTATTACGACAAACACCGGTACAACAGGGACGAACGCGACAACAACTGGGAATAATACGACCACGACAAGCACGACTGTTGGACGCGAGCTCGCGGCAGAGGCCCGTCTCTTCACGCAGGCGCGCCAAAGCCGTGGGCGGGCGTCTGAGACCCCACCCCGGAGTTCAGAGTGGACGCAGGATGCTGGCCTTGACCTCGCGGACCTTGAGTGGTTTAGTAATTATCTGGGCCGTGTGTCGCGGGATCCGGACGTGGATATGGATGTGGATCCAGGTTGGGCGGAGGGGGATGGAGAGGAACGTCTTGGGCTGGATGTAGGTGGGTGGAGGCAGAGGGAATATGGAAGGGCGAGAGAGAGGGCTAGGGAGAGGCTGAATGAAATGGGGAGAGAGGTTGAAAGAGAGGCAGAAAGAGAGAGGGAGAGACTGAGGGAGAGGGAAAGGGAAAGGGACAGGGAGACGGAAAGGGAGGTCGAAGTTCAGCTGGCTGGCTGGCGGGAACTTGAACGTGCAAGAGAAAGAGAGCGGGAGCGATTACGAGAAAGAGAAAGAGACGAAGACTTCATATCCGGTTTTGGTACTATGCACAATCCATTCAGACGCGCGTCGGGCAACACAGGGATGCAAGAGGTCCTTGCAGCGTTACAAACAACCTCCTCCACCTCGTCATCGTCATCCTCCCTTGACCTCAATCTCAATCTCGCCGAGTTCGGCGGCAGCAGTGGTAACAATGTCAACAGGAATAACAACACCTCACCACACGGTCCCCGCCCTATCCCACGCAGGACTGGCAGCCAAGAACTTCTCGAGACATGGGCTGTGTTCGATGATAGCGGGAATGGGAGTAGTGGCTCGAACTCGAGGGGGGCAAGCTCCAGCTCGTCTTTGTCCGAGTCTCCGGTGTCACCTTCTGCGCTGCCGCTCCCCCCTAGGCTGCAACCTCTTGACGAAGAGCTGTCTTTTGGTCAGTTTGGTGCTAGTCCTGATCCTGGTACGAATGTCGGTGCGAGTGGAAGCCCGGGTGCGAGTGCAGATGCAGATGTAAGCGGGACTGAGAATGGGGATATGGATAGGAATAGGAGCGAAACCCGTTTATCTGCGTGGAGGATGCTGGAAAGTGGGATTCCCGGCCCAATCACGAGTGCGAGTGGAGGTCAAAGATCACCCGATAGCTCGAATTCGACTGTACCCAGACTGCAGCGACCGTCGTTACCCCCTATGGGGCTCGAGGCGTTATACGAAGCAGGTGCGTGTTAATGGTCAAGTTGACAGGTTTTTCGTTGATCCCGTTTTTTTTTTTGTTTGCAGAGAGATCAAGAGTGCCTCTGAACGAACATTTGTTGGAACAGGAAGTTTTGGATAGACTTGTGAATAGGGATAGGGATAGTGATGGTGACCAGTCTCCTGGAGGGAATGAGGGGCCTGGGTATAGCCCTGCCTTGGAGGAGTCGTTGACATGGAGGGATTTGTACAATCAGCATCACCAGCAACGTTCATCCTTCCCCTCTTTCTCCTCGTCGTTGGGTGGAGACTCGATACCTGCTGTCCCCACTACCTCGCCTGTCACCCGCATGCCTTCCACGTCTGCACACCCGCATCTACATCCACATCCGCGCCACATTATGCCCTCCTTTGAACAGCGCCCTCGCGAAATTCGTGCGCTGGGGCCTCGACCGATTAGTCATGATTCGGGTGCAAGCACAGGTTGGGGCGAAGCTGTGAACAGAAATGACCCGCGCCAGGGTTCCCTAGTGAGCCTCCGTAGAGCAGAGTTGCCAGCGCGTCCCAGCGGGCACGTCATCGCTACCAGACCGACTTCTCGTGTGGGTGCAAACGCAAATTCAAGTCAACTCAGGGCGGGACGCCGGCCTGTTCTGAATATCAACACGATTCCAGAGCCGGCATCGGCCCGTCCCACAAACACGTTATTATTGCCTCGCTGGGGCAGCACGAGCGTGAACACGAGCACGAATACAAACACCAATACAAACACGTCTCCGTCCACGTCCCGTGTACCAGAACTCCCTTGGCAAACAAGACCTTTCATGCCCAGCCGACAAAGCAGCGCAAATACGAGGACGAGCACCAACACGAATACGTCTTCTGTACGCCCACATTTCAATCCTATGCGGCCGTTGGATCGATATTCTGGCATGGTTGGGGGACAGGGGCAATCTACGAGGCATGAACAGAGCTCGTCCTCGTCGACTCTGGTGGATCAATCGATGGATATAGATGATCTTTTCGCGCTACGGAGGAATAGGGAGTCTTTCAGTTCGAATTCAGTTTCTGTTGATCGGCAGACCGATCCCTGGGTTGCTGCTACAGCTACCAGTTCTGGTGGCACCACCAATACGAACAACAATGACAACAATGGAAGGCCTCATTCTCCGGTTGAAATGGCATCTGACATGTATACACGACTTATGGATCGTATGCGGCAGAACCTTCATGATTCTGACACGGTGGTTATTCCCACGTCTATGAGGGAAGAACGTCCACAAACACCATCACCATTCCCAGTACTTTCCGAAGAGTTGTTCTCCTTGCCTTCTGTCCCATCTCCTGGCCTTGGGGGAATCTTCGATCACGGCGGTCATCACGATAATTCAGATCCCGTTAACGAAACTGAACAAAACCGTCGACGGTCAAGTGCTCCGTCGCCTCCGGCGATGTATCGGTCAGCCCGAGGATCGTACGTCTTCCCACAGAGACGCCGATCCCCGTCACCTACACGCGAAGAACAAGCCAGTCGGATACCCCCGTCCCTTAGATCAAGGTCACCTCCCCATGGAAATGGTGGCACAGCCAGGTTCGATCCACAGTCGTTTACGCCTGGGCCTTTCAGGAATACTATGCAGCGGGTGTTTGAGATGAATGCGCGTCACGAGAACCCAGAGAACCGCCCCGCTACTCATCGTAATAATGCTCCGTCTATCCCTCCTTTGTCTTTTGAAGGTGAATTTTCTCCGACCCGGGCTAGGCCATCATCGTCAACGCAAGAAAGCCCAATTAGTCCCCAGGTGATATCAGTTTTACACACGAAAAGTTCATGGCTAACTGTATATTATCAGGTCCCTCGAGCACCTCGACTATGGCACGAGCCCACTCTTTCAACTGATTCGAATAGACTATCTTCTGCTGAAGTGACGGACCGCTATAACAGCGGGGAATGGTGGGAAAGGCCATTGCCGAGACAACCTCGTCGAAATGTTCCCCGTGCGCCGCCGCCTGCAGGCCCCGACCCATCTCCAAGAGTCACGCAACTCCGGCAAACAATGGATGTGCATAATCTTCTTACGCGCCAGCAACGGATGGAGGCGGCGAGGATCGCCGACTCTACAGATGCATCTTCTCAGAACTCCCCAGTCAGAGATATTGACATCGAAGGCCTCAGTCACGCCATCGACGTTCTCCGTCATGATGGTCTAAGCAGTCCACGTTCGCGCCAGTTAATAAACCACTACCAAAGTGAAAGAGAGCAATCGAACGCGGATACGCCTTCCTCTGCGTCCTCACCTTCGCCGTGGGGTGTTTTTGATGCGTGGAATCGGAGAGAGGACCATATTCCCGTGCCCTCACATCGTGTAAGGGGGTCTCGTGTTGTACCACCTCCGGCTGAGAGTGACCTCCCTCGTCACCGAGATTCTTGGGACTCAGACAGAGAGGCCCAGATGAGACAGAGGCGTGGTAGGTTCTCAGGACATCATGGAAGTTTGGGGCCGGTATCAATGTTTCCGTCCGGCGGGCCTCTCCGTGAATATTTTGGGAGACTAGGAAGACGAGGAAGAGCTATGGGGGATTATGTGGTGCGTTGCGAGTGTTTCTACTTTACTGGTATTGATGGAGAATATTTAGAGAGACGAGGATTTCGACGAGTCATACGAGAGCTTGATTTCACTTGCTCAAACGCTTGGAGAGGCGAAGCCACGGGCCACACCTGAAAGTGTTATCGCTGCTTTGGAAACAGGAAAATACAAGGATTGGAGGACACCCGATAGTGACCAGCGATGCCCGATCTGTTTGGATGATGTACGCCCGTCTTTATTACAATCTAGAGCCGAGTAACTTCCATTTCTTTCCGCAGTATCAACCCGACGACCCAGTTTTGAAACTTGGGGACTGTTCGCACTGGTTGCATCGCGAATGTCTTCAGGTCCGTCTTTCTAGTGACTTATCTTGTTTTGCATAAGAGTAATGGTTTGCATAGCAATGGCTTAAAGGCGCAAGTACATGTCCCGTCTGCCGTAAAGCTGTCGGAGGAAGTTCGCGTAGGTCAACGCCGCATCACCATCATCATATTCACCATCATCACTCGAACCAACCTAGTACAGGTTGGAGGCACGACGGTCCAGGAAGTGGCTCTGGCAGTAGTGGTACAGGTGCTACAAGTAACAGCGGATCGTCGTCGGCCCACAGTTCTTTTCTGACAGCTTGGAGGCATGGGGCTTAATATTTGCCTCATCCATTTGCACAATCATCACTGATCTGAGTTCTTGACAATATCTATAGCCATGTTTTCTTTGGTTCACAATGATTTTCTCTTGTATTACTGTAGCGCCATGATCCGCCTCATTTATTTCACAACCTTTTCAAATATGCAATAGTTTCCACCGCTTTCTTTTCTTAATGTGGTTCACCTTGTCTATAGTGCATTTGAATATCATTGTCCGTGTATCATCCGAGTAGACTCGCCTTTATATTAGGCCTGTTTTGACTTGAGAATTCAAGGGGGATAACTTCAGTATTATTTTCCTAATTACTTAATTCATACTGTGACTATTGTGAAATGTTGGCAATACAATTTGACCTGTTAGGTAATGCATGTAAGGCGAGGTACGTACGCGAAGGTATAGTTACTTCGCTCAAACATCAGATAGATACACACAACCTTGTACATTATAAAAGTCAGGAAACGTTATACATGCTAAATAGTCTTGGCCCTACCCTCCAAAATATTCAGAATAATCCTGCCAAATCTGCAAATGGGTCCTTCCCTTGGCCTTGACTACTTCCACTCGCGATCCCACTAGCAGATTGCGGTTGCGGCGGGGTTCGAGCGGCCAGCGAGGATGTACCTAATCCTCTACCTACGCCGCCAGCCACAGGAACAGGTCCTTTTGCTAGGTTTGCATTGTTGCCAAAGTAATTCGGTAACGGTGCATTTTGAACAGGCGTACCAGGCAACATGATTGCAGGCGGAGTTCCGGACACCTGAGGTAGCGAGATGGTGGATTTCGTTACGCCTGGCGCTCCTCCCATCAGAGTTCCCATGCTGCTCCCGTTTCCGGTTCCGTTGTAGGCCACTTGCGGAGGCGTGTAGGATTGCAGCGGTACAGGAGCCATCAGAGGCATAGCTGGACCCGTCGTAGGGATGGGGGAAGCAAAAAGTCCAGCCAGGTCATCTGGGCCAGATGTTGTTGTTGTAGGTTGCGCTGCGCTTTCATCAAGATCGATCAGTGATAGACCAGCCGCCCCGGGCCCAAGCTCTGCAGGGATGGGATTTGTAGCTGTGACGTAATCGCCTTTCTTGAACGCCTCGTAGCGGCCAAGGACCGTGTTGATTTGATCGTTGATTTGAAGGAATGTGTCTATTTTTTTTAAAAAAAGGAGAGAGGTGTTAGACTGAGAATGTGATAGGACTAGAACTATTCACCGAGAGACTCTGGATCATCCGACTGTGCGTCTGAAATCCATTTCTGGATTTTGGGACGTGCACTAGACAGGATGGAAGACACTTGCTACAATCGAAGGATGTTTAGAGGTTGGAAGGCGTTCAAATCCAGAACGGCTCACATCGTAAGCATCTCCAGATGTGAACCGCTCCCCCCTTTCCCTGTCAACATTGTCAAGCATCTCGTTCAACAAGATGACTTTTTGCTCTAATTTGTTGAGATCCGTCAACGCTTGTGTGCGGTAATCAGGTTTCGCGTCCGGATTAGCTCCAGCCAGCGATTTCATGAGTTCCTGGGCTGCAGCCAAATCTCGTGGAGTACCGCGTCGTATCAGTTCTTGGAGCTTGGCCGATTGTGCTTCTCTGTCCTCCTCCTCGAGCTCCTCTGCCGACTTCAAATTCTTTTTTCATGGACAAGATATGATCAGGCCAATCTCGCCATGAGTGAGTGCCATACTCACTGCAACTGTTTCGATCGATTGATGCTGACGTGCTGTATCTCGAAAGCGGTAACCCTTGAAGGTCAACAATCGATGCATATCTCTGATATTCCCTAGGTCTTCACGCCACCTGGATTCGTTGCAGATTCCTTCCTTCCAGCTATGTATCAGTTCAAGGATGCGGGACATTACTGGGCCCGGGAATGGAGGTGGCCGTTCTGGAAAGCGACGGACAAGTTCGTTCAGGAATTCCTTGGTCGAGATTTGAAGATGGAAAGGGTATCCGCATGACTTTACTAAAGTATCTAGCAAAGCGAGAGCCAGGATGGCAATGTGTGGATTTCGATGGTTTGCTAGCCGAGCAGCAAGCATAGCGGCTTCCCGAGGACTTTGGATAGATAAGATCGCAGAATTCTAGAGATTGAAATTCATGCACGCACTTGTTCGCCTTCTTTGTATTGATGTACTCTGCTACCTCAAGGTGCATGGCATAGTTTGGTTCATGGAGAGATGGTTCGCAAGCACGGGTTACGAGAGTCTCGATAGGGGAAGCCCTGATCCAGTTCACGGCTGTCGGACTGCTTAACATCATGAGAATCGATGCTAGTAATCAGAAGCTTGAATGCGTGGGCCTAGCACCTTTCAGTCTACGAGAACATACTTTGCACTGCAGTGAATCAGCGTGACACGTCAGGATACATAGCCACCGTGACTTGTGACACTATCGACATTCTGCTAATGCCGCCAGCCAACCTCGTGTCCATTCTCCATCATGGGTTCAACATACCCACGAAAATGCCACGGCCGCTCTTGCGACTCATCGTCCTTATTATCCCGATCTTGAGACCACCTCATTCCATAACCCTCTGGTACTCTGACCTCATAGATCAATACGTGATGCGGAAGCCAATGCAAATTCCTCCACGTCGCATTATCCATGACTTTGTGAAACAGCGCTAGCGCATTCTCATTAATTATGGCAACAGGACCAGCAGGAGCGCCCCACCACCCTGCGCTCGCCTCCCGCCTGCTCTTGTCATCATCCCCTTCATTCTCGTCCTGGGGCCGCGAACGATGGGAATGCTTCGACCACGCTCGAGCACCGGCAGTCAGACCAGCTTTGTTCGATGCAAGGAAGGCAGCGAGGCAGGTCTCAACGGACGGCGGGGTAGAACCTAGTGCGGATCCTGCCGTGTAGGCCAGCCCATGAGATAAGTGCACAAAAAGTGGACTTGCAGATCGTAATGGGTCATCGTGCCCACCAGCTTGGAGTAACTCCGAGACTTTGCCTCGTTCAGAAACAGCTGAGGGCATTTCCTCCATTCTATAACAGCGAGGGTTTTCCATGCTTCAGGCGTCTTCCGTCGAGAGAATGTCCATGCAATTGCGCACACTGGAAAGTTAGATTCGCTTACATAACCCCGACTATCATATGTTATGTTATGATCATATGATATCAACCTTAGCTTGAGATCTTATACAGTGAATCAAAGGCTACCTCTTCCAAGGACATTCTTCCAGTACCGTGGTGGCCATCTAAATAAGCTGAGAGGAATAAGACGACCGATGATTTCCTTGATAGGATCATGGCATCGCTAGAGGATATCTGGAAGGCCTCGCTACTTTGTCACTCCTGAAATGGCTTATTGCAGCGCAGGTCACGGTGGGAAACACCCTGGATGATGATGATGCAGGAGGACCGTGGCCATATCTCGACAGCCTGCAAATGCGACCGAGTCGGAGGTGAAGGGCTGGCCAGTGAGGGTTCGAGTTGTGAGACACTCGGATAACGTAACCTTTGACGTATGCAGGACTGTAGAATCTTCTGAAAGCCAGACAAGTACGTAGAGCTATTACATATTGAGGCGGCAATGCTGATCAGTGTCGGTAGGCTGACACAGATTTGCCACGGCTGTGGATGAAAATCAGATGTGCTGGCATTCCTTTTGAAGTTTATCTGAGTCGAACTGGAGTTGTACGAATCAAAGTCGAATATGCTTCGAAAATTTCTCCCAACAATCCCTGCGCATGGAGCAACTCCTTTCAAATCGCGTGGTAAATCTGCCTCGGACCTGCAGCAGCGCTTACACCCGCAAGGAATCCCATAAGTACTCGCTTAGGTCCTAGCAAAGGACAAACTCCTTTTTCAGTCACGATATTGCATCCTGTTGCTGCCAATCGGTCCTTGGCCGAAATACCGCGCCGGTCCGCTCTTCTCAATTCACTTTCGGCCATCTTCCCC
>QLOK01003591.1:8406-30646 GCA_003313805.1 Tricholoma flavovirens
CATTCAGTGAACCTTCGCCAACCTCTCCCATTTCTACACCCACCTCATCACAGGCACATCAGGCCATGTTCCCATCCCCAGTCACAGACTCAGTTAACCCTTCACCACACCCATCATGGGGTTCCAGAAAGTCAAGGTATTAGTGGAAGAAAATCAGTGATTTTCGATATAGAGATGGGGTAATGTTATGAATCTTGTGAGCGGTAGATGGACTGGGATATTCTTTTCTTTTCTTTTCCTCTTACTCATTCTTGCTTACCATTCCAACAGACTATCACCCTATTACTCCCTTTGACATCCATCTTCTTTCTACTGACCATTCCCCTATTTCTCCCTTGTTACCCATCTGTTATTGTTCCTCTTTTCTGATTCTTATCTATTTTGCCCATTAGTAGATAAGGACTCTTCTTCTTGTATATAAACTGTATTAGTTAGAGGTCTTGCTCTTCAGCTTGACCTAAGCAATCTACATATGCTCTCAACTCTACAAGCACGATCGCCCTCAACCACTCAGAAAGCCTCTGAGTTGGTAAGACAGAACACATTACTGAGAAGGCCTCTGGTAACAGGTAGAACTACTGACCATTGATCAAATATATCAACAGAAATGCTTGTAATTAAGTTGAGGCTATTGTCTTAACACAACCTCTACCCATACCTGTACCCATGTGAAACCCATACCCATGCTCATGGGTATGGGTACAGGCACATCATGTGGATATGGCAACCCACATGGGTTGGCACTGCAGGTCTGTGTCAATTGATGGTGGTGGTGGCCATGTGGTTGGGGAGGACATGGCTGGTAGCACCTGGTCCAACCTGTGAGCAAGTGCTCACTCCCTCCTCCCTCACACCCTTGCAGTAGAACCCCATGATCCACCCTATGACCAGGTGCTTGTAGGCATGGGGTGGGTATGTCTGTTGTCTGGCCCTGGCCCTGGCACTCATTGTCCTTGTAGGCTGCAAGCACCTGTGGTCCATCCCATGAGCAGGTGCTCACAGGCATGGGGTGGGTGTTGGCTTGTCTCTGGTTTGGCAGGGTTTAGGGGGACCATTAGCATGATGTGGCAGGTGTATGAGGGTTGGTACATACCTGGCAAATTCCTGTTACATGGTGCCTTCCCTCATCCATTGCAGCCATCATTCCCCTCCCATACCCATTTGTTTGTCATTTGTCATTCAAAAAGTAGTTTAGATATGAAATAAGAAAGCAACAGCTAATTAGTGGATACAAACAAGCAACAAATGAGAAAAGCACTTACAGGGGGTACAAGGAATGGTGGTTGCACACTGCACTGTACTGCTGTTGTGATGGTGAGTACCAGTTGATCATTAGAGTTTTATCTGAGTTTGAGCTTACTCTTACCAGTACCAACTGGACCAAAAAACCTGCCAAACCTGTCATACAGGTGTGGGTTTTGAACAGGTATCTCAAACACAACCCATAACCATCTATCCCATACCTGTGTACCCATGCAGGTTTGCAAACCTGTGATGTGCACTAGGGGAGGAGGTGAAGAAGCAGCAGACTGTCAGAAAATTCCAGATAACATCACAATCTCAATTAAATTATTTGCAGATTGTCATTTCCTTTCAATCAGTATATTGGGCCCTAATGCAAAAATATGATTGCATACACATGCAAAAGACATCATTGAAGTGTTCTGATACTTGGTGGCTAGTTTAATCTCAGCTTTCTGTGTTGATTTTCTTGGATTATAATCAGATTATGGCAATTATGTAGATCATGTGGATTTTATTTGGATTATCTGCATTACATAATGTTCTGATGCAGCTGGTGAAGGTAAGTTCACCTCTTGATATTTCATCATGCATGACATTCATGTTGGATTCTGCTTGGCAGACTCTGAGTTCTGTTGATGTTTCAGAGCCATCACAGATACCTTTGTCACCACCCAAAAGCATGGATGTAGACCCACCTGCTTCCAGCAATGCATCCCAAACTGCCCTGACTCTGCTTTCCACTGAAAACCTCCATACTGCAACTGCTGAATGTGATGCTGAACATCAAAGCTGCCACTTTAACAGAAACATTATCCTGCATGCTCCAAAGAAGACAGGTGCACCACTGGTGCCAAGATTGTAATTGAGAGGGTTGAACATAAAAATTACAGTGGTGCCAGAACTGCTATGTACTACTACTGCATTGGCTGTGATGAAAAGTGTGCCAACAATAGCCAGGGTAGAGCTTTGCCTCATGCACTAAAATGCAAGGTATGTATATCATAACCATTGCATGTTAATCCAAGTACTGACTGACTGACTGGTCAGACAAGTGCTCCAGCTCCCTGACTCAACAAACACAGGGCAACCATTGAAGATGTTGGATGTTTCCAACTTCTTTTACCCCTCCAGTTGAGTCTGAGGGAAGTGCTTCAACAGCTCAACAGACAACTTTGGTTCAGAGCTGGGGACAGAGCAAGATAATGGCTGTTTGTCAAGTCCTCATTGATCACCACCTCCTGTGCTTTGTAGTCTGTTGTTCTATAGCATTTGCAGTAGTCAATAGTGGTTTTTTTATGGATTTTGTTTCAGCATTGTCAGTTTGCTGTGGACAGCCCAATCTGATTGAACAATGCCAGACTTACTGTCTTCAGATGCCCAGGTTTTTCGGTACCTAATTGATCCCATTTCTTTCCTATTCACCTTGCTGCAGAAGCTGCTACTGCTGCAGCAAAACTGGTTGTGTATCTTGTTGGGATGACTCACCTCATGCTGTCTTTTGATGGGTGGTCTAGCAAAGGGTATGATGAGATCTATACAATAAGCATCACCACACCTGCTCATCAGTCATTCCTTGCTGATGGGCTAGTGCTTACTGGTGTCTCATGCTCTGGTAAAACATTGTTTAGTGATTTATCAGCTGTGGGTCTTGCAATTCTGTAGAGAGGCACTACCATATGTATATGACTATGTTGGTAGTTGTTTGTACATAAGGAGTTGTCAGGTATATAGTGTTGGATTTCTGTGTGATCGTGCACATCCACTATTCGGGACACCGCCACTCACTGCCCCTTGCTGTGTGGCATAGCCCCATTTAGCAAGTATATATATATTCTATGTACATACTTTGTAGTACTTATCAGTTATCACCAAACCAGGCTAACACCCGTTGTACCAGCCATAAGCAAAATTTCATCATATAGCCACCTTGGCCATATCTGGCAACTCAAGCCTTAAAGAGTTATATATACAAAGAATACACCCTGAGTCATATTCTTTCATGTGGACTCTTATAAGCACCCCCCCTACCCCATCTCTACTAGTGTTGGGGAAGTTTGGTTTCAAACCAAACCAAACCGGATTGAAACTGAACAGTTTGGTTTCCAGTTTGGGGGTCCCAAACTCTGTTCAAACCATTTCAAACTGATTAAGGAATCACAGGCAGTTTGGCATGTTTTTAGCACTTTATATGAGATTTTGGCTAAAGATCCATATGTTTACATATATTATTGGCTTCAAATCAGTGGTTTAACATCATCTATGGTAGTTTATGCATGAGATTGCACCAAAAATGAAGCAAAACAGTTGAGAAATGAGTGAGAAATCATCAAAACCAAGTTTCCCAAGCAAGAAATGATACCCAACTCAGTTTTGGTGATATCTCACTCATTTCTTGACCGTTTTGCTTAATTTTTTTTTTTTTGATTGAAAGCCCACATTAAGGAGGACCTTTGCCCCTATCCTTAATTGGTTTGGAACCGTTCAAAACCATTTCAATCAGTTTAGGTCTGAGTTTGGACAATCCTGGCAGAAACTGAACCATGTGGTTTGGAGTTTGGCCAAAAATGGCTCAAACCAAACCAAACCAAACTTCCCCAACACTAACCTCTACAAATTCTTTCCATGACTGTAACTTGATTTCAACTTCTTTTGATTGCAGTTCATCCTTTGCTTTGTGGCAGAATCTTTCTCTATTATAGTTTCTGACACTACTGCTAATGTCAAGAAATGTTGGCAGCTGGTGTGTGAAATGTGGCCATGGATTCTGAACTGTCCAGACCCTTCCCATCAACTGAACCTGATAATGAAGGATATCATGGTTGGTTCAAAGACACATCCAAAGATCAAAGGATTTGCAAGGTGTTCAGTTTATTTTGCTTTCTTACCCTGGTGTGCTAATCACATCATTAATAGCCTATGAAAATTATCTCTGCCCTCACCACATACTTCTCTCACAGTAATTATGGCCAGCACCACCTCAAGGCAGAAATGGCTCAGGAAAAGGACAAGCATGGTATACAGGTTGGTGGTGACACAAGATTTTCCACATTCTTTACCCATGCCAAAAGTATTGCCCCCTGTTTCAATGCCATTGAGTGCTGCTTGATATCAGGTGCCATTATCTTTGACACCAAGGCAGTGAGTGATTACATTCATCCATTTGAAATAATCACTAAATTATCCAACAGTCTAAGCCTCTGTGTAAATATATTCAGGCTGGTTCAGATTCATACAGATTCAGAGTTCAGCTTCATCACATTAATTTACTACTCACACCTATTTCTCATGGCCTTCAAACACTTGAGGGGCAGCATACCACCTATTCTGATGTTTTCTCCATATTTATTTGGATTGCAATTGGATTTTACCAATTTTTTGAGGATCCCAGTATGTATATATTTTCAAGTACTGAACATCGACTTATCTAGATTTATTCACTTTAGTGACAGACATCATTGAGTATTGCTCTGAGACCTATGATGTTTTCAATCACCGCTTTGCCATTTTCCTTAAGGATTGCACAGAATATATGTTCTTGCTTGCATTTCTTCTTGATCCAAGTGAGTTACATGAAATTTATCAAGGCAGCTTCTCATATTTTTACAATTTATTATAGAGATGGAGCTTTGAGACTTGCTCTGCTGCCTCAATCAGTGTTCTCAAAGGAGTCTGCCTCTCCACTTGTTCTTCAGCTTATAGCATCTGCACAGAGAATTCTCTGGTTTGAGCAGCAGCATACCAAGAAGGGAGGGAGAGAGGAGGGCAATAGGTTAGTTTTTCAACTGACTGGTGAGGTCCTTTAGTTTAACTTCACATGCTTTTATTTACCTTTTTGTAATTTCTGACTACTGACTCTTTAGCACCATGCCTGGAATCTCCTCCCCCTTACCTAGTGTTTAAAGGTCCGGTCTATAGGACAGAAAAAAGACCGTTAACCAAACCTAACCGGACCGATATTAGCCGGACCAGCGGTTACGGTTAAGGGCTGGTCTTTAGCAGTTAAGGTTAAGGTCTTTCAAATTTGAAAAACATCGTTAACCATAAAAACCCGGTCTACACCGGTCTTAACCTGTTATTGGTCACGTGAGCTATTCTGCCTAATTTCCCTGCTTATTACCTTGAATTAGACCCTTGGTTCATCCAAAACGGTCAAGAACTGAGAAAGACATAACCAAATACATTTTCAATATCATTATTTTTTGTGATCAGAATAACATTGCTTATAGCTTGTGCTACAAAATGTGGGGTACTGTTAGACATCATCAATTACATCACAATAACACACATAAACATCTGTACCATGTATATTTTATTCATTTAACAGCCCAGACAAGTTGTAACTACATACTGCAAACTGCAACCACAAACCGCAAACTAATACAATGCACTTTTGTTTTGGCCATATCTCAGTCAAATCTTGACGGAATCTCTTAAAAATTGGATCACACCCCGGGAGGTTACAATGTGTATCTTCTGATATAACGGTTAAATGTTCCAGGTAATATTTGTTGAGATACATATAGGTTATATAGTATGACAAAGTTCACGACAAAAAACCGGTCTTAACCGGTCTTTTTTCGGTCTATTAACTGCAAAAGAATGGTCTTAGTCGGTCCGGTTAGGTCCCCCCAATATCTGGGTTGGTCCTAGACCAGCTACGATTACGGTCTACCCATCGTAGGGTCAAAAACCTAACTGGACCAGACCTTAAAACACTACCCTTACCTAATCTCACCATCCTTTATTTGGTTAACAGCTGCTGGATCACACATCATGTCCATCACATTCCATCATCACCATCATAATCCTTTGGTAAATGCTGTGAATGCAGGTTGGTCCCCTGTGCCTGGTTGGGTCCCAGATAATGGAAGGGAGGGCCAGACCTTGGCAGATGAATCACTGTACTGCGGCATGCCACACCACATAAGCCTGAACTGGAGGGAAGGAGGGCCCCTGAATCAGTCAGAGTTAGATGACAGCATGAGAAGGGGCAGTGCCCCTACATGGGGAACATGTTTTGGAGGTATGATGCCCCAAGTCTGGCCTTTAGACTCCCTGGCACTGCAGTGCTTTGGGCAGAATTCCAGGTTTACCCAAGCAGATGACAAAGTTTATATAATATGCAGAAATATGAAAATTGCTAAAAATAGATACAAGAAGGCCTGTATATAACCCTAACATATGGTTCGCCACAACAGAGTATAAATTGGAAATAAAAAGAAATAAAATTGGGCCTAATAATTGAACAAAGCAAACATTTTGGTGCAATGGATCTCACAAGGCAAGCATACCTCTTTTTGACACCATAACCTCTTTTCTGGCTATGCTAACAACTGTAGGGTCTGTAGGGGGGCTGTCAGATCATTTGTTATGACTATTACACATTCTTTCTATGCACATTTTAGAGGTGGAAGCTCCAGGGAAGTAGGTAAGTGATAAACTCTCCCCCTCCCCATACAAGTGCATTGACACACAGTCCCTCACTCCCAGCCACCCCAACTCCACTCCCTACCCCTAGATACATCCATTTACATGCCCCCCATTGAATGTAGAGCATGTACAAGCTCAGTACTACATGGCCCTCTCTCCTCACTCTGTCTTCTCTCCATTTCCCCCTTCCCACCTTGTGTGGCACCATTCCCTGTCATGTATTGCCCTATATATATCATTATCTAGCCCTGAACATGTAGTATAGCCCCTCAATGAGGAGAAGAGACCCCTCCTTCTGCCCTGTTTATACATGCACAACTATTATATACCAAAAAAGGCAAGGGGAAAAGGTCCACAATGAGTGGAATGGCATGCTCATCATTGGGGATGACAAGCATGATGTTAGCCAAAGCTGTGGTGTGCATTGATGAACTGTGGGAGGTAGTGATCAGCTGTTGCATCAGGAAAATCTGAAAAAAACTTCAACAGGCTTAATCTCAGCTTAGGATGCTTATTGGTTGCTAAGCACAAATAAGCTAAAAATAAGCAAACGACCTAGCTTACATGTGCTTAGCAAGTACTTATAGTTACTTATTTGGGCTTGGAATTCAAAATTTGGTGATCCAAGCATGAAATCTGGTAATCTAAGTTGAATCAAGCATGGATTAAGTTTATTAAGTTGCAAATTAAGTTATTCAAGCTAGGTCATTTTCTTATTTTTGGCTTATTTGTGCTTAACAAGCAATAAGCACACTAAGCCAAGAATAAGCCTGTTTAAGTTTTTTTCAGATTTTCCTGATGTGATCTGGGAACAGTGGTGGGAAGCTGTAAGGGCAAAACCCTGCAGCAATAAGAGGCAACTCATTCAGAGACAGGAGAAACTAGGCATAGCCAGGCATTGCTAGAAGCAGAGGATAATCTTATAATAATGAACTGAGAGACTACTTCTCTCAGTTCATCCAACATTGCCAACAGAACAAACAACTGTAAACAACAGTACTCTAATGGGATATCATGAAAGGTAATGAATGAGATGATAAGTCAGTAAATATATGATGGAAAGATATAGACATAGGAGGGGGGACAGGTATACTACCTAAGGGTTGTCCCCTTACAGAAGCTGTCCTGCACACAGAGCTGTGCTTATGTGAGCATAGCATGTAGGCATGTCACACCTTTGGCATGAGCCTACAACCCATGCCTTTGGCATGGTCTGTGCATTGCACATCCCACACCTCCAGCATGTGTCTAGTGCTTGTAGGGTGGCAAACCCCCTAAACCCCCCTGTGTATGTACATTTACTCAGCGAGATAGTTTTTTCAGGACCTTCTGTAATGAGGTGAGTAAAGGTTTATAATAAGGTCAATAAAGTTTTGTAATGAAGTCAGTAAAAGTTTGTAATGAGGTAAGCAAACATTTGTAATAAGGTCAGTGAAGTTTGTAATGAAGTAAGTAAACAGTTGTAATGAGGTTAGTAAAGTTTGTAATGAGGTCAGTAAATTTTTGTAATGAGGTAGGTAAACATTTGTAATGAGGTCAGCAAAGTTTGTAATGAGGTCAGTAAATTTTTGTAATGAGGTAGGTAAACATTTGTAATGAGGTCAGCAAAGTTTGTAATGAGGTACATAAACATTTGTAATAAGGTCAGTGAAGTTTGTAATGAAGTAAGTAAACAGTTGTAATGAGGTTAGCAAAGTTTGTAATGATGTCAGTAAATATTTGTAATGAAGTCAGTAAATGTTTGTAATAGGGTCATTCAGAGTTGTACTTATTTGCTACTTATTGGTTACTTATTGCCTTTGTTAAGACAATTGCCTCAACCCAAGTACAAGCACTTCTGTTTATATAGTCAATCAATGGTCAGTAGTTCTATCTGTTACTGGAGGCCTTCTCAGTAATGTATTCTGTCTTACCAACTCAGAGGCTTTCTGAGTGGTCGAGGGCGGTCGTGCTCATAGAGTTGAGAACATTGATTGCTCAGGTCAAGCTGAGGAGCAAGACCTCTAACTAGTACAGTTTATATACAAGAAGAATAGTCCTTATCTACCAATGGGCAAATTAGATGGAAATCAGAAGGAGGAGACAATAAAGGATAAATATCAAGGGAGAAATAGGGGAATGATCAGTGGAAAGATGGATGTCAGAGGGAGTAATAGGGTGATAGTCCATTGGAATGGTAAGCATGAATGAATAATATAAAAGAAAAGAAAAGAATATCCCGGTCTGTTTGTTGCTTACAAAATTCATAACATTACCCCTTCTATCTCGAAAATCACTGATTTTCTTCAATTAATACCTTGACTTTCCCAAGCCCCATGATGGGTGCAGTGAAAGGTTAGCTGAGTCTGTGGCTGGGGACAGGAACATGGCCTGATGTGCCTGTGACAAGGTGGGCATGGAAATGGGGGAGGTTTGGCAAGGGTTCACTGAATGGGAGAGGGTATTCAGGGGTGGTCAGAGAGGAGGGTATCTCGACTCTCAATGGGGTGGCTTGTCATTTGAATGTTACTTGTCTCATTCTAGCACCAGAGGTGGGAAGGGGAGGTCACTCAGGATGGTGCTGGTTCTGTTTGGGTGGGTAGAGGGTGACGTCCTCAGGAAATGGCATTCCTGCCATCATGAGATTTGTAAGAGAGTGAAGAAGGTGAGGACCAGGGCTAGGGTGATTGTGAAGGTGATCAAGATAGGTTTAAGAGGCCAGGGGTTTTCGGGGGGTGAAGAGAAGGTACAAGTAGTGGTGGTCTTGCAGATGGTGGTAGAGGACATTTCATCAGGGAAAGAAGAAGAAAGTGCTTTAAAAGGTATAGAGAGAAGTAAACAGATATAAAGGAAAAGAGAGAAATGCAGATGAATATAAAAATAAATCTATACTACTTGTTCTTGTTTGGGACTAATAGTCCCCAATTAGTTCTCCAGTGATATTTGCCCAGGTGGCATCATCAAAGGTGTCAGAGTAATTGGAGTGGAGTGGTTCTTCTTCAAGAGTAGGACAATGAACTGAAGGATGTCCAGGAGCAGTCTTTTTGCAGTGAATACAGGTGGACTGAGGACAGTAGGATGGAAAGTGTCCTTTTCATTTACATAGGTAGCAGTAGGGCCCCTTTTTGCCTTTGTCTTTCTTCTGAATGATTTTGTCAGAGGAAGGGGTTGGTGAAGGTCGGTTATTAGATGGAGGGAGGAGAGGTGATAGAATGGGTAGGATCCCTGCATAGATGAGAGCAGAGAGTAAGGCACATTCTTGTGCCTGTGCGTTGGCAAGGATGTGTTGATTGAGGGACCAGGCATTGTATAGGGGGACTAGGTTGGGGTGATGGAGCGGAGCTAGTCTGATGGCTGGTTGGTTGTCATGATTGGACAGGAATAAGTAACTGGAAAGGATGTGGAGAGCAATTGGGAGAGGCATGTCGAATGTGGTTGTTGTTGTTGTTGTTGTTGTTTTTTGTTAGAGTTTCTTTCTTCTTTTATAGTCAGTTAGCAGCTCTTTTGCATGAGATAAGTTCCATTCTGGTTCCCATGAATTTTCCGAGGTTGGGTAACCTTTCCATTTTATCAGGTCATGGTATCCCCATGCCTTCTTTCTATGTGCGACCAATGCTTCTACTTCATATTCCTTCTCCCCTTCTATAAGATCCAGTGGTGGTTCTGAGAAATTGGGTCCATGGGTATTGATTTCAAAATAGCGAGTGAGGAGGGCGGTGTGGAAGACTGGGTGTATTTTCCATGGCTTCGGGAGGTCTAGTTGGTAATTCAGAGGGTTGAGAACTTCTTTTATTGTAAAAGGCCCTTGATGTTTTAGAGCCAGTTTCCTAGACAGATAGGCAATTTTTAAGTTCTTCACTTCGAGCCATACCTTCTGTCCTAATTTGAATGGGGAGAAGTTCCAATGGACTCATTCAGAGACCATTTGTCTGGTGAGTTCATGAGTCGCCAAAGCTTTGTCTCATGCTCTTTGGAGGAGGACAATCCTCTTTTCTAATTCCAGTACATTAGTTTTTATGTAGGGGAGTGGAATTGCCTTTGTTTCATATCCCATCATAAGATAAAATGGGGAATTCTTCTGTACTGAATGCATCCTTTGGTTATGCACGAATTCTGCTGTGGGTAGGAGATGCTTCCAATTGTCTGTGTTGTTAGAACAAAACATCTGAAGATAGACTTCAATCTCCTGGTTTACCTGTTCAGTTTCCCCATCGGTTTGCGGATGATAGGCAGTGCTCATTGCTAATTTGATCCTGAGGATCCATCTGAGTTCTTGAAACAATTGGGAGGCAAACCTTGGGTCTCTGTTGGAGATTAGCTTATCAGGAAGACCAAATCTTTTATAGATGTAATCCAGGTAAAGGGTGGTGGCTCCTATAGCATCAATGGTTTTGTTACAAGGGATTAGAATTACCCCCTTAGTAAGGATGTGTCACATCAGATTTGATGGGAGAGAGAGGTGGCGTTGTCAGGTGTGTGTAGACCTTCATCTGTTGACAGGTTGCACATCCCTTCACATAGTTCTTGACGGATGTGACCATTCCAGGCCACCAGTAGTCTCTCCATAGTAGTTCTGTCATCTGCCATTGTCTGGGGTGTCCTCCAGGTAACAAGTTGTGATACTTTTCTACCAGTTGTCTTCGGAGATCAATGTTGTTGGGCACATAGCATCTATCGTTGAAGAAAAGTAAGCCATCTTCTACATTCCAGTCTTCCAGGGATGATTTTATCAGTGGGGTTCCCTTTTCCTTGAGTGCTTTGATCGCATCTTGCATCAGGTCTTCTTTCATGATTCATTTGGTGAACAGGTCATGTATCAATGTGTCAATGAACTTGACAAATAAGTTGTCTGGTAGGAGAGTAGTGTCTTCATTGTCAGTATTGTTTTTGGGAACATGATCTTCCCTTCAAAACAGTGCATTGCCCTGCACCATTTGCAACCATGGAAGATGGACTAACTGTAAGTTGAATTCTGAGAGGAATAGGGTCCACTTGGCCTGTCTTCTGTTGAGTTTTTGTGTGATTCTGAAGTAGGTGAGGTTCTTGTGGTCAGATAAGATGGTTGTTGGGTGCTCCGAGCCAAGTAGGTAGTGTCTCCATGTTTCTAGTGATCGTATAATCACCAGGAGTTCTCTGTCATAAATCTCGTAGTTTCTTTCTGTAGGCATGAATGAGTGAGAGACATAACCACAGGGGTGTCAGTCTTCATTAACATCTCTTTGCCGGAGGACTGCTCCTGCGGCCCATTTCGATCCATCTGATTCTATTGTGAAGGGTTTGGTGGAGTCAGGCATGAGTAGTACTGGGGTTTCAGCAAATTTCTTCTTGAGAGCATTGAATTGCAGTTGACATTCAGATGTCCATTCAAATTGCTTGGTTTTCTTTGTTAATTCATTGAGTGGCTTCGCCAGATCGGCAAAGTGTCCGATGAATTTCCTATAAAAATTTCCAAAGCCCAAAAATAATCTTACCACTTTTACATTGGTTGGTTTGGGCCAGTCTTTTATCCCAGCCAGTTTTTTCGGGTCCATAGAAATTTTGTTAGGTTCAATGATCATCCCTAGAAATTCTACCTTTTGCACCCCAAATTTACATTTTTCCACTTTGAGGTAAAGGTTGTGTTCTTTTCTTGGAGGCATTTTAAAACCTGTTCCATTCTGATCTGGTGTTCCTGTTTTCCTTTGGAGAAGATAAGGATGTCGTCCATGTAAATTATTACCCATCCTTCATGCAACATATCCTTGAATATGTCGTTCATCATCACCTGAAAGGTAGGAGGTGAATTGCACAGCCCAAAGAACATTACCGTTGGTTCAAACAGCCCTCCATTGGTTTTAAACACTGCCCTCCATTGGTCTCCACCTTTTATCCGGACATTATGATATCCCCAGCAGACATCCATTTTGTGAACCATTTGCACACCCTGTAATTTGTCCATTAAATCTCCAACCAAGGGTAGTGGATAGGTGTTCTTGACAGTCCCTTCATTCAGATATTGGTAATCCTGACAGGGTCAGAGCTCTTCAGAGTCCTTCTTCACTACAAAGAAGAAGGGGGAAGCCATTGGGGATTTTGAAGGTTGGATATACCCTTTTCGGAGGTTGTCATCAACGAATTCATTTAATTTCTGCTGTTTGATAAGCGAGAGAGGATAAACTTTACAATCTTTCAGAATGAAATCTGGTTGGAGATCGATAGTGTGGTCCCAAGGTCATGATTCAGGAAATCTTTCTGATGCTGTTTGTTTGAATACCTTTTTCCAATGATGAAATTCAGGGGGTAAAAGCTGTTCAAGGGGTTTGCTTTCTTGTTCTGCGCCGTGGGCCAAGTGTTGAGATACTGATGTTTTTTGCCTTAATCCATAAGTCATTCCCTTCTGTGATCATAGGTTGTCCTTCTTCAGTGAATTCTCCAGTGGTCAGGTTTCCCAGATCATACTCCTGCAGTCCTTTGACCATGCAGAATATGCTGGTGGGTTTGTCCTGTCTGGGATTTCTTTGATGGTTGTCCTTGGCATCCTTTTCCTTCCAAATATGCCATGATTTTTCCTGGTTTTCTCTATGATCCTTCATATTTGAGTGAGGCGGTGGTCTTTTCAAAACTTGAAAGTCCCCTTCTTCCAGTTGATGATATGGTTTACCTTCTGTAGCCATGGTAGTCCCAGGATGACTGATTCGTTTCCTAGTCCAGTGATCAGGAACATTATCTTGTTTCTCTTACCATTAATTTCCATTTCGTCTTTGGCATAGTGGGTGATAGTCCCTTTCTTGTTTGGCGTTCCATCCACATTTCGTATGGAGATTGGTTTTGCTAGTGCAAGGGTTTTCACCCCGCATTCTTTGGCGAATTTGTGGTCCATAAAAATTACTCCTGCCCCACTGTTGAGGAGGGCTTTCGTTTCAACATCTTTTCCTTCATCTGTTCCCACTTTAATAGGCAAATGCATCGATTGGTTTTCTGAAGTGGCTAGTAGTACAGAGCAGACAGAAAGTTCAGCAGTACCTGGCGTTGATGCAGGCTGCTTCCTTAAAAACCTGTTTCCTCCATGAGTGTGAGGGTTTTTCCTCTTTCTTCTTCATCTAAGTCTCCCAGAATAGCTTTGATATTCGCGTATGCTTCAGCTCCCTTTCTCTTTGGGAAGAAGCTGGTCATCTGCTCTGGTTGTTGGTATTCGTGGTTACTCATTTGTTGGTTTAGCAGCAGGAAATTCCTGCGCTTGTGTTGAGATAGTCGGTTTATCTCCAATGTCAGTTTCGTAACTTTGGGAGGAGTAGTCTTATTCTCATGAGTTTCTTGCACTTTTCCTGCAATGGCTTTTGCTCTTCTCCAATTCCCATCATATTTTGATGCAGCCTTGATCATTCCATCTAGGGTGATTGGGACATTCTCCATGGTGAAGATTTTGTCAAGGAGAGCTGGTTTCAAGCTGTCCATGAAGTATTCAATGAGGGTGGTATCTTCGGTGAGTCCTGATCTTCCTTTCAGGATAAGGAATTGGCTGATGTAATCTTCTAGGTCATCGCCCTGTTTCAGGGTCTTCATTTCTGTTTGGGCTGACCTTGTGTCATCTATAGGGGAGAAATCTTCCTTCACTTCTATTGCAAGCCTTTCCCAAGTTCCTAAATTGGTTCTGTTCCCGCGCTCTAATGCCCATGCTGATGCTGTTCCCCCATTCATGAATGAAAGGGCGAAAATGATCTGCTTCTCATTGGTGTCATAGATGGCTTCATTTACTCAGAGAAAAAGCAACACTTCCTGGAGAAACTTTGTTGTTTTAGTTCAGTCTCCAGTAAAATCAGATGGAGCCCTGATCTTGATTTCTCTGTTTGCCATATCAGTGTATAGATCATCATTGTCAACGTCAAAAAAGGTAAGTGTTGGCAGTTCTGGAGTTTCTTGCTTGATCTTCAGTGATTCTTCTTCTTCTCTGGCTGAAAAGTCTTCTTTTTTCAAAAATCTTCTTGGTTGTCCTGGTTCCAACTTGGTAAACCACTTTCCCTGTGTTTCTGAAAACCTAGTCTGTCTTCCTTGGTAATTGTACCAGAGCCTGTCTTTGGTGGTGGCTCCTCTTGGTGGTTGATTAGTGGACTGCTGTCTTCAAGATGTGTTGCCTACTCTTGGGGTAAGAGGGCATTGATGTTCAGCTCGACCTTTTGTTAAGACAATTGCCTCAACTCAAGTATGTACAAGCACTTCTGTTGATATAGTTGATCAATGGTCAGTAGTTCTATCTGTTACCAGAGGCCTTCTCAGTACTGTATTCTGTCTTACTGACTCAGAGGCTTTCTGAGTGGTTGAGGGCAGTTGTGCTTATAGAGTTGAGAACATTGATTGCTCAGGTCAAGCTGAGGAGCAAGACCTCTAACTAGTACAGTTTATATACAAGAAGAATAGTCCTTATCTACTAATGGGCGAATTAGATGGAAATCAGAAAGAGGAGATAATAAAGGATAAATATCAAGGGAGAAATAGGGGAATGATCAGTGGAAAGAAGATGGATGTCAGAGGGAGTAATAGGGTGATAGTCTGTTGGAATGGTAAGCATTAATGAATAATAGGAAATGAAATGAAATGAATATCCCAGTCCATTTGTTGCTTACAAAATTCATAACAGCCTTACTTATTTGATAAGGAAAGCAATAAGGAGAGCAATAAGGGGTGGATTAAGAATAATGAGCTTGATTGGCCATTATTCTTATTTGCCCCCTTATCCATTCACTTATTGCTTTGCTTATCCATCCACTTATTCTGAAACCTAAACTCTGCTGAAAGTTGAGCATGTGTGTCACACCAATGATCAACAACAACCACATCAACCACCACAGCTCCCCATCATTGATGCTGCCACTGCTGCCACCCTCCCTCACACCTCAACCACCACCACCACTCTGTGTATGCCTCCCTACTGCCACTCTTGCTCCCTGTCAACAGCCCCAAACAGCACCAAATGAAGCCAGTTGCAATGTGAGCCCAAACAATGGCAACTGTCATTTGGGTCCTGGGTATGTTGTTTTTGATTGTTTCTTCTTTTCCTCCATAACTTGTTTTGTTATCTCATGATTTAGAACTTAAACTACTAGTAATGAAGTAATGACAGGTGCCAACATGTGACCCATGCACACCAACACAACCCCCCCTCCTCCCTGTGGAAACATGATGTGAGGGTCTGAGAGGGTGGAGAGGGATGCTGAGGAGACCAGTGAAGTGGATAGCAGGCCTGGTAAGCCCCCCATATGCCTCTGCCCATGCCATCTCACTGATGCACCCCAACTAAGCACCACTCCCATGATGATGACAATCCCAGCACACACCACCACCACTGCAAGCCACTGCTCATAGGGTGGAATGGTGGGTGCTGATATGAAACAACAAGGGACACAGCACCTGCCCCCACTGCTGTGAGCTACTGCTCATGGGTGGAAATGGGATCTACATGAGAGGGATGGGCAGGCAATGATGACATGATGAGGAGGTCGGGGGAACAATGCACCCCCCCTTGCAGTGACCCACCCTCGACCCTCTGTAGCCCCTGGTTTACAGTGGTGAGCACTCACTTGTCATCAGGGACCTGGGGCTTCTGCAGAGGTCTGGAGGGGCTACAGCAGTGATGACAACAAGGAGGGGGGATGATAACAGGAGGGGGAAGCATAGCACAACAATTACAACAGCATGACAAGGAGGGGGGGATGACAACAGGAGGGGGGACAACACCATGCATAAGCCAATACAACACAATGCTACCACCAGATGTGACAGCAGCCCCTCCCTCACACAGGATGCAAGGGAGAGGGACTTTATTCAATCTTCTGTAGTTTACATGCCCCCTCCCCCACTTGAAACATGAGAGGGAGGGGAGCTTTGAATTATAAATGTTATGTACTGTGGCCAGTCAGGAAGTCGGCCACCCTAGGTACTCGGTCAGTGGCTTCTATATCAGAACCTGGACACTACAGGACATAATGTAAAGCAAAAATGGATAAAACATACCTAGGGCTAGGCCTACATTGATTTCCAAGCTGTTGATGTGTTTCGATCAGAAACACTGCCCATTTGATCAATGACGCAGGGCGTTTTGATCCAATTTGGCTGTGGGACCTGAGAAGCAGAGTTCCGCCGAGTGCTGGTTCTCGGCCATTTTTTATCTATTTTGCGTCAAACTTTGATGATCGTCTCACTAGCAGCTTTGACCACCATTCCTGGCACTCTTCCCTCCTGTGCTACCCTCAAGGAGTCCCTACCTTCTGTTATTCCAATATGCAACCAGCAAACTCTGCTTCATGTCAGATGAGATCAACATGAGTCTGGCATGTCATGGGGCATGAGTTTGCTCTTGTTTCTTTTTGTACGTCAAACAGCAGTGCTACCTGCATTGTTCTCTGATGTGATTGTATTTTTAGTGATTCTTTATGTACTGCAGGTCATCATTTGATGTTTATTACAACATTGTGATCACTGTCATTGTCAAGATAGTTCTGGGAGAAAGGTGTCATACTGGATAGAACTGGTGGTTAAGGTGCGAAATTTATCCCAATTCCATACCTTTGAAGGCTGAATCAAGGCCCTCTTAGTTTTTTTTGAGTATTCCCAACGTTGCAAGATTTTGAGTAGTTTGGCTAGATCAACAGTTTCATTTTACATGAATACGTAGTCTTCAACACGTTTTTCTGGATCAATGACAATGTTTTACTCTGCACTGTCCCCTGAAGCCTCGTTGCAAGCACTCAATCCTTCAAAATGAGCTTGTGCATTTTACCAACCCCCAGCCATCTCGAAGCATCTCCTGCACCAATCTTGACCTGCTGACCATGTCTCCTGCTTCTAACGCCCCTTCCCTTCCTGAATTAATCCCTGAGCTGTTGGATCTTACGCAGGCGGAGCACATGGAGCTTGCACTTGCTGCTCTTGTCACCTCTGGCACCAAGCCCAATGGCAACCCCAACCTCTTGATCCGAAAGACAGCACTTGAATACAAGATCCCACAAAGCACACTTCACGACCGATGGAATGGCATTCCAACTGGCAAGGAAGGCCATGCACATGAGCTCCTCCTCACCACTGCGCAGGAGGAGGTTCTTGTTGAGTGGATCAAAGTAATGGGCCGCCGTGGGATTCCCATGACTATGTCGATAATCATTGACCATGTTGCTGATATTGTTGGTCATGATGTGGGTGAGGCGTGGGTGAAGCGTTTCAAAGCTCGTCATCCTGAGCTGAAGGTGAAGTGGTCCTCGACATTGGAGAAGTGCTGTGCAGCATCATTGAATCCGGCTCTCGTCAATGAATTTTATGATATTTTGGAGGATGTGATCAAGAGGTATAGTATTCCAGCGGAAAACATTTACAACATGGATGAAAAAGGGATTTAACTTGGGGTTGGACAGAAGGTCAAGGCGTTCATCAACCGTGACCAGAAGGATGTGTACTCAGTTGAGGATGGTAACCATGAACTCGTCACAGTCATTGAAACAATATGCGCTGATGGATCATGCCTTCAGCCTTCGATAATCTATCAGGGAAAGCGTCGTGACCTTGAGTGGGGTCAAAACAACCCATGTAATGCAAGGTATGTATGTCACGATTTGTTATGGTCTATCCTACATTCATATCACATCTATTTAGTATATCTCACTCTCCCAAAGGCTGGATGGATCAGGAGCTAGGTGAATTATGGATGATGAAAGATTTTGAGCCAGCAACTACTGCACGAAATATAACACAAGGCCACTGTCTCTTGATCCTTGATGGTCACAATTCGCACTGTACATATGGATTCTGTAAATTCGCAGCAGACCACAACATTGTTATTATTTGCCTCCCATCTCACACTACACATGCCCTGCAACCATGTGACGTCGCCTGCTTTGGACCCTTAGCATCTGCATGAAAATCCGAAGTCAATTCGGCTTCTGCAGACTATGTTGAGATCACAAAATGGAATCTATTGGTCTTCTACGGAAAGGAGAGGGAGCAAGCACTAAAGAAGACTATGATAATGACAGTGTTTGCCAAGACTGGGATTTGGCCCTTGAATTGCCACATCTTCGAGCCATCGAAAAACACAACAACGGAACCCTCGCAACCACTACCCGCAAGGCTCCCAGCACTTCTTGTCCCCATTAGGATCCCCTGCAGCAATGAAGATCCCAACATCCCTACGACCGAGAATGAAGCTCGCTATATCATCCCTCTTCCCCCAGTACTACCTCATACTGCAACCAGACAAGATCTTCGCCATGAAAATGAGATGCTTCAGGATACACTCCGTCTTGCAGAGGTGCAGCTGGAAAAGGATTTTACTCAGATGAAGTTAATGGACATGGGGAACGGACGCTTACACAAACGAGCTTATGCAAAGGAGAAAAAGAAAACAGAAAAACGAGAGACAACCCAGGCCCATGCTTGTCTAATGACTGGTATGGAGAATCTTGATGCACTCGCAGAAAAAGACTTCATGAGGAACTGGAAGGAGGTCATGAAAGAACTGGGGCCAATTTTCAAGCGGATACGGAAGGGGATTGCTGACCACTATAAAGACATTGCGGATGCTGATAAAAATGCAGATAAGGCCAAGAAGGCACAGGAAAGAGCAGCTAAAAAGGCCTTGGAGGCTGCGGAGAAAGTGAGGAAGCAAGCGGCAAGGGAGGAGGCTGCAGCGACAATGGCCATACAGGGCAGAGGCTGTGGTGGGCAGCGGGGGCATGGTGGAGCCAGTAGAGGCCGAGGCTGGGGGCATGGCCATGGCCAGGGCAGAGGGAGAGGCACTGTGGCATTGATTCAGAGGGAGATTCAGAGGCAGAAGATTTCAACAGCTTATCTTCAAGTACAGAGGATGAGTGCAAAGATGAGCATTCCGAGTTTTCTGATGCAGCTACGGTTGGGGATGATGATGATGAGCTACAGGATGATGCAGCAGTTGGCATACAAACACCACCCATCGTCGAGCAGGAGATACAACCAAGACCCCGCCCAAGGTCAAAATATAGGATTCCAGCCCCTGTACCCAATGAAGCAAACATGATAGCAGGTCCTGGGGATAATGGTGGGCCCCAGTCACAAATTGGAGGTCCTCTTGCTGAGGATGAGGCAAGAGGCAAAGCCAGAATGGTCACAGAGGGTGAAATTGAAGCTGAAAATGGACGTTGTTATCCTAGAAGATCAAACTGTACTAATCATCATTTTACACGAGAAATAGATGGATAGTGTACATACCAATATGTATACCAAGTTTTGTGATGATCCATGCATTGTTGAGTGAGTAACAAGGAGTCGAAGAGAGGGGATGTTGAGGCAAAAGTTCCCACGTGCGGCCGAGTACCTGAATTTGCTTGATTTGGCACCCGGCATGCCAAAATATTCATATCCTGACAATGAGGTCACCCAAAAATATGGAACACATCTCGAGTAGAAAATAAGCCATTTGTCTACCTACCTAGCATTAGTAGAATATATTATAGCCCATATTTTATGTGAAATCCATTGTTTTAGCTAGGGTGGCCGAGTACTAGGCCAAGCACAGTATTGGTTTATCTCAACATGGATGCAACATGAATGCAATGTGAACAACGAGTGACATGAAAATGGGTATGCAACATAAGTCTTATGTATCTTTTTATGTTGCTATGTAATTTTGTAGTGTTCCCTTGTGTTTTGTGCAAGGGAAGCCAGTAATTTTTTTTTCATTCAACTTATGTTTTATGTTGAGCTGCCTCCCTTGCAATTGCATAAGGAACAACTTGAAAAATCTGTCAAAAGTCCAATTTAAACTCAGTAGGTGTTGCCAAAGTCCACTTATTGCCGATTTGGCAGGAAAAAATGAACAAGTGATGAATTCCCTGCTCAACTGAACATAATTGAGACCCCTCACATCCCATTTGAATGGGGAGGAGGAGTAGCATGGGTGGGGTGTGGGTTGTGCCACATTGGCACCTGTCACCAGTAGACTGTAATATAGATCCTAAAAGTTAAAAACTATAGTTAGTTAGAGGAAATGAATGAAAAGTGCACCCTGGAGCCCAAACAATGCTGTTGTTTGGGCTCATATAATGGGTCATTTGCAGCCACACCCAGCTTTAATAGGTGTGGGAGTGGGCATGGGAGTGGGGAAGGTGGGTGGTAACAGAGTTGTGGTGATAGAGGTGTGAGGGGAGGGGGGCATCATCATTGAGGATGGTGGTCACTGGAAAGGATTAGGCATCAAAGTGGAGTTTGAAAGAACAACAAAAATGGAATGGGAAAATGAAAGTGAAAATGACCATTTCTGCAAAAGCAAGGGAAGGTTTGATTTTTTCAAGATGATCATTTTTTGGTTTATTTTCATCTCATTCTGAAGTCCAATTTGAAAAATGAGAATAGGAATGAAATTGAAAATGAGCCAAAAATGGCTACTGTGAATGACCCTATTAAATACTGCCTGAATTACATATCCTTCAAGTTCTTGAAGTTTGAGTTGAGTTGGAGCCCTAGATTTGTTGCAATAATCACTCATCAGTGGGTGGAAGTGAGCAACTGGCACAGCGAAGATGGAGAGGGTGCAAACAGAAAAGAAGAGCCACCATGACAAAAACATCACAGGTCAACACCAACACCAAGACAATGACAGGGATGGAGATGGAAATGGACAACCACAACCACATGACCAAAACAGTGGTGGTGGCACATGATGTGGGGGATGGCAAGCATGGGACAAGAACAGAAGGTGCAGGTGATGGATACAACACCATACAATGAGGAACACAAAAAATGGGCCCAAGAGACATCATCAACATCTCTTGGGCCATAGGTAAGCTTTTTTCTTGGTGATTTCATTTTTTTAACAAAGTTTTCAGATATTATGTAACTATGAATGACAATGACTACCTGGCCCAGCAGAGAACAGGGAAGGGCACCAGGAGACCCATGGAGGGGGACACCTGTCAGGGAAGCACCAGCCAACCCCCCTTTCACCACATCACTGATGCATGACACCTACCCCCAACACAAAACATTGGCCTAGCACCTGCTCATAGGGTGGATCATGCTGCCAGCTGATGACGACCCAAAGACCACACCACCTGTCCCAGCCTTGTGAGCAACTGCTTGTGGGGTGGATTGTGGGTGGAATGACAAAGATACCCACAATGAATGGCCCCAACCCCATTCCTATGAGCAACTGCTGGTAGGGTGGATTGTGGGTAGGCAATGGCATGGGTAACCTGTGGGTACTTTTGAACATACCTGTACCCATACCTGCAACCTGCAGGTCATGAGCCATGGGTCATGGTGGGTATGGGTTTCATCAGGGGTCTATTAATGAAAATACATTTATTTAATTATATACTTTACAACAATTATCAAACCACCCTACAAGCAGGTGCTCATAGGCATGGGGTGCATTGTGGGTGAAATAAAAGAAAAAAGAAAAAAAGAAACAGTCCAGGAGACACATGTCCCCTGGGACAGAGAAAAGAAGAAAAAAACCCAGGAGACGAGGGCCTCCTGGGCCTGGTGTTGGTGTCTGTAGTGGTGGTGTCATTGTCCCCTCGTCATTGTCCCCCCTCTCGTTGTTGTACCCCCTCTCATTGTTGTACCCCCTCTTGTCATTGTACCC
>QLOK01003595.1:0-11444 GCA_003313805.1 Tricholoma flavovirens
GGAATAAATGAATATATAGAAAAAGGAAATATGCGATATTTGGTCTTGTTTGGGACTAATAGTCCCTGATCGGTTCCCCAGTGATATTTGCCCAAGCAGTGTCATTGAAGGTGTCGCAATACAGGGAGAAGGGTAGTCTGGCAGAGGGAGAGGTTACAGAGGGGGGAGGTGAAGTGACTGTGGAGTAGGCAGCAGGTAAAAACGCGGGTTCTCTGTACTGTAGAAAAGTACAGAAAAATTGTTTGTGTAAATAATTAAACTATCTGTTTCTAAAAAATCATAAGAGTATAATTGAGACGAAGTGAAACTTTAGAGGGGTAAGGGACTGGGTTTGCATGGGTAATGCACATGGAAGTCTGAGATAAGTTCCTGGGCATGGTCAAGTTCCATAGCTGGTAACCAGGAGTTTTCTTCATCGGTGCCTTCATAACCTGTCCAGCAAACGAAGTACAGGAGTTTACATTTCCTGTGGTTGTCGATTTTTGAGTCCAAGATTTCGGCTATCTCATACTCGAGTTTGTTATTGATTATGACAGGAGGGGGTGCAGGTTGTACTCGATTTGTGATTTGGTTTGGGACTTCTGGTTTCAGTTGGGAAACATGGAAGATGGGGTGTATAGCGTGCATATGCACAGGTAACCGTAGTGTGAACAAGTGGGTACTGGGTTGAGCTATAATTTCAAATGGGCCAAGGTATTCCTCAGTGAGTTTCCTGGATGGTCTTGTGGTACGAATGTGGTCAGCATTAACAAAGACTTTTTGACCAATGGTAAAGTTGGGTGTGGGTTGCTGTTGGCGATCTGTGGGTTCTTGGTAGCATTTTTGTGCTGCAGACATCTGGGTGCAGAGTTCGGTGTGGAGTTTGTCTAGGTCCATGACATATTCATGGGCACATTGTGATGTGATTTCTCATTCAGGATATACAGTGATGTTCAGGTGATATCCTTTGTTGGTGTAGAAGGGTGAAACACCTGTGGTAGCGCTTGGAGCATTGTTGTATGTGAACTCGGCTAGGGGCAGAAGCTCAGACCAATTATCCTGCTGATAATTGCAGAATATCTGTAGGTATTTCTCCAAGGTCTGATTGAGACATTCAGTTTGCCCATCTCCTTCTGGGTGATAGCCTGAGGTGAAATGAATTTTCATGTCCAAGGCTTGTCCCAGAGAACGCAAAAAGGTGGAAACAAATTCTGATCCATGGTCGCACATAACATGCATGGGAACTCCATGCTTTGAGAATACATGGATCACAAATAACTTTGCAAGTTGGGGAGCCGTGATTTCATCCACAGTGGGAATGAAGATACCTTGCTTTGATAGATGGTCAACTATGACGAGGATAGAGGTGTGGCCAGAGGATGTGGGCTGTGGGGCCTTTGAGTGTTTGCAAGTTGTGCATGAGTTGCAGAAATGTTGGATGAATGTTTGAAGGTTTGGCCGTATGTAGTCTCGTCGTACTAGTTGGAGTGTCTTGTTCTGACCAAGGTGTCCTGACAGAATGTGATCATGTTTGTACTGCAGGATCTTGAGTTGAAGGTTGTTAGCATTAGGAATGTAGATGCGGTCGTTATGACATAGTAAACCACTGCTATCAATGGTCCACCTGGGATCAGAAGTGCGCAGGAAGTGCATGGTAGACACAGGTTCAAGGGAGTAAGATTCTTGGATGGTGTTATGGAGTTGTTCAATATCCATAATCACTGTGGTACGAAGGATTGGTGTGGCAAAATAAGTTGCCCATAATGAGGCGGTGAGTTGCTCATTGGTGAATATAGGGTGCATATTGCTCAGATTTGCCATGGTGAAGTTGCTATTTCCCCCTTTGTGGTAGACGTCCCATCATCTAGTTAGAGCATCAGGTTTTACTCCTAGCTTCCCAGGACAGAAGCAAATAACCATATTGAACTGCGAAAGGTATTCAGACCAATGGGCTTGGCGTTGAGTGAGTAACTTCATGGTAGTGAAATATTCCAGGTTTTTGTGGTCAGTAACCATGTCGATGGGAATTGCGCTGCCTTCGAGGTATTGGCGCCAATGCTTGAATGCTTCAAAGATGGCTAATAATTCCTTGTCATGAGTGTTGTAGTTCAGTTCTGCAGCATTGAAGGAACATGAATGGAATGCAATGGGGTGGATATCTCCATCAGAAGTATAGATGGAAAGGATAGTGGCAAGGGCATAGTCCAAGGCATCAGTTTCGACGACCATATGAGAATTTGGGACCCAATGAGTGAGTATAGGGGCATGGGTGAATTCCTCTTTCAGATGATTGAAGGTGGTTCAACAATCTTCACTAAAATTCCAAGGCATGTGTTTACGGGTTAGCCAGGTCAGGGGTACAGCAATCTCGGAATATCCATGGATAAAATGGCAGTAAAAATTGCAAAACCCTAGGAATGACTGAATGTCTTTTACCTTGCGGGGTTTGGGCCAATCCATAATGGACTGGACCTTATTTTGGGCCATATGCAAACTGTCAGGTGAGAGGATAAATCCGAGGTATCCCACAGTGTCCTTGTGGAATTCACATGTCTGTGCACCCACGTAGAGGCCATTTGCGTGCAATCTGCAAAGTACTTCTTTGACATGCTTTTGATGCTGGGACATGTCGTTAGAGTAGATTAGGATGTCATTGAGGTAAATGATGATGCAAACATCCAGGAGGTTGTGAAAGATGTTGTTCATGAATCGTTGAAAAGTTGCTGGTGCATTTGTAAGACTGAATGGTACAACCAACCATTCATAGGAACCATAATGGGTACAGGAGGTAGTTTTCCATTCTTCACCATTGGCAATGCATACTAAATGATAAGTGTGGCACAAATCAATTTTGGTGTATATGTGGGGCTTTTTTGGGGCATCAAGAAGGTTGGATAGTAAGGGAAGTGGGTATCTGTCCTTTTTGGTGAGTCAATTGAGGCCGCGGTAATCCATGCAAAGCTGTAATTCTCTGCTCTTTTTCTTGACAAAGAGTATGGGTGCTCCATGGGGGGATTTCAAGGGTCATATGAAGCTGTTGTTTAGGTTCTCATCAATGAAAGCATGAAGTGCCTCCAATTCTGAGGGGGACAAGGAGTACATATGTCCAGGAGGAGGTGAAGTGCCTTCTTCCATTTTGAGCTTCAGGTCATAGGAACAATGGGGAGGAAGGGTATCAGCCTTCTTTTTGCTGAAGACGTCGGCAAACTCATGGTATTCTTCCGGGACACTGGAGAGATCCACGGTCAGCATGGTATGCATGGCCTTTCTGTACACAGATTCCTGAGTTAGAGATAGCTGGAAAACTAAGGATCCTTGTAAATGGGTAGCTCACATGTAGGCAGGAGCATTGATCAAGGAGATTTGTGGTGGAGAGGAACTGGGAGTAGAAGGGTTAAGGGTTGGGTTTAGCATGGGTTTCTGGTTGAGGAGGGGTTCAGATGGATCAGGCAGCAAAGCTGCTTCTCCAGGAGACATCTGGGGAGCTGGACCTCTATGATTAGCAGGATGGAAAGCGATATGGCCTGTAAACCAGTCAATCAATGGATTGTAATGTTTTAGCCAATTATATCCTAGAATTGCTGAACAGGAAGAGTTGAGCGAAGTGACAAAAAACTTGAGGACTAGTGTAATACCAGTCGGGAAAAGTATTGGGACTTCTGCTGCTTGGGTGATAATGGAGTTGCAAGTTCCATCAAACAAATGGAGTCCCACAGGTGGAACCGCAAACATGGGGATATTATGGTTGTTGGCAAAGGTCTTGTCTATGAAGCAGTGAGAGGAACCAGAGTCTATGAGGGTACAAACGGGGAGTGAAAATGAGGGGATTGTCAAGGTGACATAGAGGGAATCTGGATTGGAAAGAGCAGCTGCGTTAAGTCGAACAAATTTGCTATGCGGTCAAGGTCAATGCAACCCTCAGCCCATATAGCTTGATCATGAGGGTTGCTGACTATTTCTTGAGTCTGCAGAATCCGACTTGGATTCCCCAACTGTGGCAGTGTGGGCCTTAGCTGTCTTGGACTTGGGACACTCTTGCACTACATGGCCCTTTTCTCCACAATAGAGGCAAAGGCCTTCCTTCATTCGGCATTCCCATTCCTCAGTGGTAAGTTTCCCATTTTTTCCTACCTTTGAGGAATCCTTGAATTTCTCTTTCGAGTTTTTTGGCTTATTGGTGGGCTCAGGTTTCAAAGCATTTCTTGAGGCTTCATTCATGGGTTTTACGCTGTTCAAGTTTGATTTTGAGGGTTTGTTGTCCTTCTTGTTGGAAGGTTTTGACTTGTGACTGGCTTCATCCTTCATCATCCAATAGATTTCGTCAGCATCTTGTGCCTTCAAACATAAATCGGCGAGTTTGGTGGGTTTACCACCACGAAGGATTTCTGTCCATAGCTGTAGCAGAAGTCTGTGGAAGTAGTGTGCACTAAGCGCAGATTCGTTCCAATCGAGTTTGGAGGCAAGTTTCCAAAACTTGACATTGTACTTGATGATGCACGAGTGTTCCTTCATTGATAGTTCAGTGAGGGTTTTCTTGGCATCGCCTATGGGGGTGTGGGGGCTGAAGTTGGCTTCAAGTTTGTTGATGAATGCAGGGAAGTCCCACATCCAATGTGCGCTATCGGTCAGGTCCATTAATCCAGGTTCAAACCAATTGACTGCTGCTCCCTTGAGGTAGGAGAGTATGAAGAGAATTCTTTTCTTGTCTGAGGAGAACACATGGGGTTGATCACAGAAATGGAGGTTACACAAGACAAGGAAGTTGTGCAATTTGTGTGGGTCAGAGCCATCAAAAGTGTCAGGTTCTCACACCTTGACTTTATCAGGCTTTGGGGCAGATTGCAGCTGGCAGAGTGTCCAAATGCCAGCTGCAAGGTCAGACATGACCTGAAGAAACCTTCCATTCTCGTCGGGAGTTTGTTGGTCATTGTCTGGTTTGTTGTTGCCAGGGTCATCAGGATCTCTGTCGTCTCCTCCATCATCATTCTCTGGGTCAGGAGGGTCATCAGGAAAATCTATTACTAATAGATGAGTAAGATTACTCGGGGATTATGTGGGTTGCTCAAAGCCTAGAATATTCCACAGTGTTCTCTCCTATTTTTCCTGAGTTGGACTTGTAGCAACTGATTGCTAATTTGGTTACTAATCCTCATGATCCCTTCCTATTGGTATTACCGGGGTCCATCCCACAGGTTTTGCGATGTCAGAAGATCAGAGTGTGACAGTACCTTGCTACCACATTGCTAGCGGTCATATGACATGCTTATCAGACACTAGATAATGAAAAACATCACATTTTTGAAGGACATGGGATGATTTTTGAAGTATTTCGAACTCCTCAAAGGGGGAACATGGTATTACAAACTGTATATATCATTTCCGCATCATTTATTGTTTTACCCATCATTTTTAGGGCCATTTATTCACTTACTTCCTGCCTCATGTTAGCTGCATGTTACAATTTCCCCTTTAGTATCATTTTCTTAAAGTCTATAAAAGCTTGTATGTATCACTTATCTTTTCAACAAGAAACCAGTCAGGTTCACTTCACTATCCTCTGATTTAAGAGTCTCTGCTCTTGAGTCCAAGAAACTCGTCTTAGTTCAAAGTAGTGCAAAATCACTTGCAAAACTCACTCGAAATCACTTGCATCCTCATTATTAGCCTATTGAGCATTCCTATCCTCTAACATATATCATATGCTCCTCAACAACATCCTCTTCATCACCATCCCATTGTCTCCTCTTTCAAACAATCCCACTTTCATAGCTCGACCAACCTCAAACTTTGATTGAACACTTGATATTCGATCGAGCTCATGATATTACATCACATATTGCTCAATATTCCTCATATTTCCTTGCTATTGACTCCCTAACCTTGAACTAGGTCTTCCAACTTGGAACAAACTTGCTACTTTATACTAGACTGGACAATCCCCTCAGATACGTTAGTTTTAGGTGTTTTGTTTGGGTTATCCTACTTAGCACTATCACTGGGTCCTTTTTCTTGTGAGTGGCTGCTGGGCTGCTCAGGAGTCACTCAATGAGGTTGCATGGTGTGCCTCCTTGCCTGCTTGAAGGTGTTTGGTCCCTCAATAATCGTATCAAGGATTGTGCCTTTCACTTGGACCTCATCTCACATTTGAAGTCCAGGGTGATACCATGTTTCCTCATGAACATGGTGCTGAGGATGACATCGAAGTAATGGTTGTCCTTTGTTTTACCGATTTCAAAATTGGTAAATAGTCCAAAGTATATCTTCGAACAGCTGCAACTGTTCCCAGTTGCAGAGGCACAGGTTCTTCTAACTCATGCACTTTTAAATTTGCAGATGTAGCAAATTCTGGAGAAACTGAGTCAGACATGCAGCCTGAGTCAAGGAGAATGAATGCCTCTAGGTTGTGAAGTTTCATCTTTGCAATGAACCATTGGTTATCTTTCTCGCTCTGTGGGGGGTGAGATATCTTTTTTGAGGACTTCCTCAAAGTGGCCATGCCTTTGAAGTGTGGCTTGTTGGTGAATAGGTTGTCCATCATGACATCTAATCTTTCAGAAAAGGTAGGACCCTTGTCTGTTTCATCCTCAGATTCCTCCTCTGAGTTGGATACCAACTGGGTGGATGGGCAACTGTCAGAGTCATACCCTGACAAAATTTCACAGATCGCTCCAAGGTGCTCCATGTCAGAATCTTCACTGGGGGCAGACTCACAGTCTGTCTCCAAGTTGTACAGTTCACCATCTGAACTGTACTGGGATCCATATGGGTCTTGATCAGACATGGCTGATCCATACTCAGAGGAATCATTTCCCTCTGAGTCACTATGTGCAGTGCTGAATCTTTCTTTCAAGGTCAACTGATTGTCCAAGTTCCTTACTGGGCTCAGATGTTTATCATCCTCCCTTTCATATGTAATTAGGGGGAGGCTTTCAATCAGTTTCAGAGGCTGATCTTTCTCTTGCAGCATACATTTTTGCCACTGGTTTGGGTTGCCCATACTTGGGGCACTTTCTATTGGTGTGGTCTCCTGCAGCTGTAGCAAGTAGGCATCTTGCTTTCATCAGGCTTCCTGTCTGACTTCTGTCCCGAGTGTCGGTGGGTCTTTCCTCCCAATGAGTGGTGCTTGGGTTCACAGCAGTCCCTATCACAGCAATCTCTGTCACTGTGATTTCGTTTATTCCAGTTGGGGTACCCTGAGCCAGAAGGTCGATGGTAGTCACAATACTTCCTATCATGTTTCTGAGAACAGTCCTGAGACCATTCACTTGACCTTTCTGGTGAAGGGTCCTTGGGTTTAGATTGCTTGGTCAAAGATGTATTCTTTAACCTAGTTGAATCCATAATATGCTTCTTTTCATTGAAATGTTTCCTCATCTTTCCAATCTCTGCCTGGCAGGTGTAGTGAAGGATATCATCTGCTGAGTTTGTCTCAGTGGAGCATCCTTTGTCCAATACAAAGGATATGATGTTTGCAGGTAACCTGGCCACCAATTGCATCTTGAACATGAAAGGGTCCAGGGCCTGTATCATTCTGGTAGCATATCACTCCAGTTTGTGATAATAGCTCATAACACCTTCCTCAGTGTTATACTCGACATGCCAGAATTTATTGGTCATGTCGTGGGTAGCATTCTCATGCATGAACTGGTCATATAAACTGGTGATGACTTCTTTAAAAGTCCAAGCTGCTCATTGACAGTATGCCCCATCAATGCTGTCCTCAAACCAAGTTAGAGCAGTGTTCTCAAGGAACATTGCCATGAATTCAATGTGGTCTGAGTCAAGCTCAGGACCGCATATTTTGTTTACCTTCAGCCACCAGAGGAGGGTGTTCAGCCAACATTCAAAACCTTCGGTGTTAGGCAATCCACCATACTTGGGTGTGTTGGGAACTCTGGGACCATTTGTGCCCCCAGAAGCATTTATATCAGACAAAACAGAGACTTTATTGTCAATCTGTCTATGGATCTTAATAATATGGATGTCCCTCAAAATACTTGAGGGACAGTGAGAACCTTTTTCCCAATAAGAGTCAGGATGGGAAGTTGTAGACCAGGATGGGTTACTGATTCTATGACTGATTCTATGCATAGTACTCAAATATCCAGACAGGTTTCATCTGGAATGACTGTGGGTATGCTCACCTTGTCCATAATGAGGCAAGATTTGTCTGAAGACATCTTCCTCCATCTGGGAGGAGGACTCAGTAGTTCCAACACTTGTCTCATGGTACAATGAGTCAGGATTACTACCACTCATGTCAGAACCATCCCTGTCTCTGCCAGGATTTCCTCCATGGCTGGCATGACTCTGTGCTGGCTGCTTAGGCCTCCCAGTCGAAGGATGGTCTTGTCGATTGTTGTGGTCACCCTTATCCCAAGGGTGACCCTCCTGGTTGAATCGAATCCCTTGATTGTGGATTGATGTGGATCAGCCATCCTGGAGGTCGCCATTGTGAATAGTGTTGCCGAAAGCCCAGCCCGGGCCGATCGGGCCGATGGGCTGGGTGTCCATTTTGGGCGAGCTGGGCTGACAAACTGGAGCCGCCCAACCACATGGGCGGCTGTCATGGGAGTGGCTAATGGGCGGCTTGAGCCGATTTTAGATATCCAAATCGGGTCACAACAAACAAAAGGCTGTTTGCTCATCAACCACACCCCCCCTCCCCTCACAACACTTCCTTTCCATCCCTTGACACCCTATGGAGGGCAACGATGGCTCTGTATGCTGTCGTTGCCCTCTGTTCATCGTTGTTGCTGATTATGCTGATCTTGGGCCCTCAGGTGAGCCCACACTTCCCCCCCCCCTTGGCTCTGCCCTGAACCCCCACCTTCTACAGGTTGAAACACATGGCAAACATCTGGAGGGCCTATCTACGTTCCACGGAAGCTCAAAATAGAGGGGAAAAGAGGCATTACGGCTGCCCTTGTCGCCCTCTTCTGTTCTCAACGGACATGCGCACAGCGTGGCCTCTCTCGTCCCATAGCCTCCTTCCTTTGCATGTACTGCTCGTTGTCTCCCAACATCCATCCCACAACTTATCTGTAAGTATTTCTTTCTATTAATCATACTTGTACTGACTCCATACATAGCTTCTCCCACTCTCCCCCCCCTTTTGTGTTCCCTTCAAGCCTGCCTTTTCATGAGGTGTTCTTTGCCACGTACCTGTTCCCCCACCTACCCACCTTTGGTCCTAACTTACGTTCTCGGTTTTCGCCACCTCGTGCAACTCCCAGATTGTGCTGGGCGGGTGGGCCAAGATGCCTGGCTGTCACGGCTGCTTCTTTGCCATGTACCTGTTCCCCCACCTTCCCACCTTTGGTCCTAACTTACGTTCTCAGTTTTCGCCACCTTGCGCAACTCCTAGATTGTGCTGGGCAGGTGTGCCAAGATGCCTGGCCATCTCACGGCCACTTCTTTGCCATGTACCTGTTCCCCCACCTTCCCACCTTTGGTCCTATATGTTCTCGGTTTTCGCCACCTCGCACAACTCCCAAATCATGCTGAGCAGGTGGGCCAAGATGCCTGGCCATCTTGCGGCTGCTTCTTTGCCACGTACCTGTTCCCCCACCTTCCCACCTTTGGTCCTAACTTACGTTCTTGGTTTCGCCACCTTGCACAACTCCCAGATCGTGCTGGGCAGGTGGGCCAAGATGCCTGGCCATCTTGTGGCTGCTTCTTTGCCATGTACCTGTTCCCCCACCTTCCCACCTTTGGTCCTATACATTCTCGGTTTTCGCCACCTCGTGCAACTCCCAAATCATGCTGAGTGGGTGGGCCAAGATGCCTGGCTGTCTCGTGGCCTCTCCTTTGCCATGTACCTGTTCCCCCATCTTCCCACCTTTGGTCCTAACTTACGTTCTTGGTTTCACAACCTCGCGCAACTCCCAAGTTGTGTCGAGCAGGTAGGGCAGGATACCTGGCCCTCTCGCAGCTGCTTCTTTGCCATGTACCTGTTCCTCTTCCCTCCACCTTTGGTTTTAACATATTCCTCCTCTCTCTGCTGATCATGATGCCTTGCCTGCCTAGTGAATAATAGCCTTGTTCGAAATCTTGTAGCTAGTATTTACTATAGTTTGTTGTTATCCACATTTAGTATATGTTCTCACGTTTCTATCACTTAACAGGTTCCTTGTGTCCGTGAATCTTGCTTCCCCCCCTCATCATCAAATAGTGTTTTTCTCTTGCACATTGGTTTCCTCTCCATCATGCCTCCTAAGAAAGGTCCAGCAAAGGCTCGTAAAGCCCCTAGTGGTCCCCAGTCACAGTCTGCTCTTCCAGGTATATTTAATCACTCCGAATCTTTTTAAATTAAGAAATTTAATTCAAATTTACATCAGAACCAGGCTCAACCAGCATGCCAGGTATTGTATTGTCTCTGTCTTAAGTTCTGAAGTGTTTTTTTACATTTCTACTAGATGTTGGGCTTACTACCTGAGCACGTGCACAACGTGCAGGCACAACAGATGTACCTGCTCCTCAGCCTGTAGTTGCCCCATCTCAGCCTGTAGTTGCTCCTTCTGGGCCTGTAGCTGCTCCTTCTGGGCCTAATCTTGCTCAGCCTGCTCAATCTCAACCATCTCAAGGTATTTTGTTTGTTATTCTTTTGAGAGACTAATACAAACTCAGCATGTAGGACATCTCAGGCTGGCCAAGGCTTCCAGCCATCTACTAATGTCCCCCTTGCTCATGCTACTATTCATCCCACTGTTCCTGCCCAACCTCCTATGACTTTCATGTTTCAGGTTGAGACTCCTGCTGCTATGCAGCAGCGTTTTCTTAATACTCCAACCCGTAATCGTCAGAGAAACAGGAGAAGGGCTAACAATATTTTATTTACTCCTGTCTGCCAAACAGGCCAGCCTGCTGCAGCACAGAGATCTGTGTTAGATAGTCCTACACCTGCCAGCCATTTTGCGGCCACTTCTGTGCTTGTCACTGCTGCAGATCCTGAGCTTGATGAGCCTGAGCAGTTGCTTCAGAGACTTAATCTTGGAGAATCAGATGGTCCACCATCCCAGCCAAGCCGACCAAGGCCCCAGCATCAGGCTGCTGGCCCTCTTCATGGCAGGCCTGGCAGAAAGGCACCAGCTCCCTCCAAAAAACAGCCTAAGAAGTTGTCAGATGTTTGGAGTTTTTATGTGCCTCAGCCAAATGGAAAAAAGGCTTGTATCTTTTGCCAGTATGCAAAACTCTTTTTATTTCTGGCAGCATATTTTTATTTTATTCATTTTTATTTAGAAAGGAACACAAAGCAAATCCTAAACATCATGTGGTTAACTTTGGAGCCAATACTGGAATATCTAATGCTCAGAGACATCTCTTCACCTATCATTTGGGTGACTGGGTGAAGTCCTGTGATGAACAGAATATTAGAATCCGTGGTGCTCAAGCTATCCGTGCAGTTCGGAAGTTTCAGAATTTGCCTGAACCCACACCATTGGAAGCTGATCGCCAGGAATTTT
>QLOK01003598.1:0-11063 GCA_003313805.1 Tricholoma flavovirens
CCTGGCCTATTTGGGCCCGGCTTGGCCCGGCTCGCGGCCTGAGGCCGGGCCAAGCACAGCACTAATCTGGAATACACTCAACGGTCTCACATTCTCACATCTGGAAATATTACATAGAAGATTGGTGTTTCAAGGCGTACATTCTTTAGCTGGTCCATGTTGATTACTGCCACTTGGATTAGACATCTGAGTCTTAAGTCTAGGACTGAAGAATGAAGGCTGCAATGAAGATGATGTTGATATGTAGCTATGACGATCTATAGTGGCATGGAACAACGTGCACAAGGGCAGGAGGTATTCGCAAGGCAGACGGCACGACCTCGAGAGCTCACGCTCCGAGTCAGGCTGCCAGTGATCGATATCGAGATGTATGATTACGATTAGATAATGACTGATAACGAAAAAAAAAAAACTTGTGTAAATTTCACTATCCGCCAGTCGTACCTGGGCCGCCGGCTTTACCTTGAGCCGGGCAGGCACATCATACAAATGAGGCTTCAACTTGCGAGGGAAAACCGATTATCAGTTGTATAATACTGAGCGGGAAACTGTCGTAGCACCGACTCGTCCTGGCAACCTGAGCGTAAAGGCAGAAATTAGTCCTGGCTATGCGACCTTTTGTGCCGTTTTAACTTGAGGTCGATTCAAAACCCCAGCCCGCCTCCCCTGACGTTAGTTTAGACTCAGCCCTCCATAACTACTCGCATTGCAGGATTACCAAGCCTTGGTGTTATTTGGCCTAGGAGACGAATAAATTCTCACTTCGGACTCCCTGTACATTTTAGTTTTGCTGACAGTTGTATTGGCAGACTAGCGCACGGCGGTCGAGAACAAGTTTCCGTCGGCCATTGCCCTCAGCCTGAGCTATATCAATAGTCACGACTGTAAACGGTACCAAGGCTCCCGAGTGGGGCGTCGGCCGGGGAAACACACATGCTGGCATTGAACTACAAACAAACAAACTCTTACACCAAACGCAAAAGAAAGAGTTACTAGTACAGTAGATCAGGAATCGCGCCTAAACAGAAGTCATTCCAAGAACCTCAGGAAATACGGCAGTAAGTGATATATCATGAACCTCCCTATTTAGGACGGGTAGTTGATGGTAACCTCTCCGTTATAGGGACCATTCACATTCACAGTGGTGGACAACCCATCTGCGACATCGTTGACGGTGGACCAAGACAAAGGCGGGTAAGTATTATCAGTGCGCCAGAGGTAGATGCTGCTAAATTGCGTGTGCCCAGATGGATAGTCGGAACTTTTGGTCACACCGTACGACTCCAATGTCTCAGTAGCCCAGACCAGCTCGGCAGCGCCGGTGACTGTAAGGAAGCTGGCATTGATGCCGACGAAATAACAGGTGTAGTTGAATGAAGTGCCGTTATGGCCGGTATGGTTTATCACACCCTCCAATGAACGACCGACGCCAACATTAGTGAGGGAGGTGACGTAGACCGATGAACCAACAAGATACCAACTAGCAACGCTCCAATAGGCACCGCCACCTGCGTATGACGGGCCCCACTGGAGGACTGGTTGTAAAATGGCGTTGAAACTGGCGGGCTCAATGGAGTTGAAGAGGAAGATGGTCTGACCATCGTTAGTGGCAGGGTTAGGAGGGACGGACCAAGTCGTAATGAAGTCTTGGATAGGGGGGGGGGTACTGTTGTCATACCAAGACGCGTATGTGATCCACCCTGATTGCTCTGGGACACGGGGTACGGAGTCTCCAGGAACAGCCTTGTGGATAACATTGTCGTTCGCATCGATAAGATGGAGTTCGTTACCGACATGAGCAAGTCGTCCGCCCTCAGGAATGCGGTGAACCTTAGAGATAGGACGCATGCCAACAGGAGTGAGGACCGTTTCCTCGGCCAGCGCTCCTTCCCCTCCTTGTGCAACAAGTGTCTGAGCTCTCTCGGGAGCGGCAGCAATCGCAGCTTTCAATGCCTTTTGGTGTGAAAGGGAAGGGGTGACCGAGCTGGGGGCGGGCTGTGACCCGGATAACTTGGGAGGGGTGGGTTTGCTAACATTTGGGGTCGACATGGTAGAATAGGCAACAATTGAATAGCTGAGGAATCTGTGCGGTACTATGGCAGAAAGGGATGAGGTTGTGTGGGTAACACAATGGATGGACAATACACGTACTTTGCCAACAGGGGTGGAAGTTTACATTCCCTGCAATCCACTCGCTCCTTAAATGAGAATCTCTGAACCAGTGAGCGCTAGTGAGCCCGTCAGAACCAAGGTTCGTCCATTTACATGGGGCTATCGGATGAAGACGTGTCTGGACTTTCGACGGGCCTTCCTTACTTGCGATGATACGGCTGCGTCAAGATGACCTCGATGAGGTCAGGTTTCCAGTGCTTCTAACAGTAATTCAGTCCGCATGAACCTGCAGCTGATCACAGGACGGTTATTTCCAGCGATGGGAAGATTCCGATGTTAGATCTCCTGTCGTACGCCGCATACCACTCGCGGAGGATCATATACATATCGAATATTGACTCATGAGCGCTGAGCGGCTTGGCAGACATACTGGTACCTTTGTCACATGTCACTTAAGTCTGTGACAAAAGTTTGGCCTCTCGCAGAGTAAGTATAAATTATAAAAAAATTGCTCAAATCAACACTATTGTGGCCAAATTTTGAAGAGGTTTGTCACACGGCGGTCATCGAAATCTGTCACAGGTCAGACTCACAGACGGTTGTTGGTCGTATTAATATCACATTAATATCACTTCAAAGCCGTAGCACAAAGCGATTCTTCGTCTCGATGATGTCCATTGCAGTGGGAAGGTTCCGATGTTAGATCTCCTCCCATACGTACCAAATGCTGAGGATCCTACGTGTTGGGAAACGATAGTTCTTGGTACACTGCATCCACACTGCGTGGCTAATGCGGCGGCTTAGCATTGCCGTTAATGCAATGCTTAGCAGTACGGCATAACATTACAATTTACATAGGTAGCTGTAAACGCTAACTGCCCTGTACTGACAGCTCCGAGTCATTTACAACACCACTATGCTGTCCAGAGTAGTTCAAACGAGCTGCTTACCACTATCGACTATTTTCCGGTAGAGATTGAAAGGATTCTGTCATGTGAGACAGAACACCAATCGTGGAAGTTCATCCCATCTGAGCGACACCGTGTCACGTGTGTTCACTGTCACATCAATACCGTCGCCTTCCGGCAAGTTCCGGGAGTGAACATTTACATGTGACTTGCTCTTATACTAATCATTTATCGTCACCTATGAGTCCGCTTGTCCCATCGTTCCAGAGTTGCGCCATGAATGCCTACATAGCGGACAGTGATATGTCTTGATGGCACCGGTAGTTAGGTCAACACTTAAAGCATAGCCTGGTCCTGTCTCGCCCGAGTCCCTCTGTGGAACCAACGAAATCGGAAACATCCATCCCAGCTGGGTTTCGTTTTACATTTGACTCTTGAGCATCCACGGAAGGGCGACAAACTTGAACTAGCCAAACTAAGGGCTTGCACCTTGGTTTCCTAAATTAAGCCCCTCACCCGCCGACTCGGAATCGTCCAATTTCCGAGTCGGTCACACGACAATTTTCTGAAAGTTGATGCTCCGATGTCAAAGAGCTTCAAGTTGGATATGATCGAGGCTGCTTATCTGGGCCCAGGCTCTTCCTACGATAGTTAAGTGATTCAGAGCGCGAAGATTTCCCGCTTACAATTTTCCAGAATCACATAGGCTAGACCTCTTTTCTATGACCAGAATACGAACTAGCGTCTAGAACACGGCTCAGCTGATTGGCATAATCATCACAATCGTCATATCGATGAAGCTTGGAAGTTGTATATGATCATATTGTCTCTGCTGGATTCAGTCTCAAGCGGAACATGGCGTAGTATGTACAGATTTGAAGGGCCAGCGCTGAGCGCTCGTAGTCACCGATCAAATGACCTTGGGAGTTGTAGCCTGAGCATTTTTATATGATCTTCTCTCCTGGATTCAGTCTCAAGCGGAACATCCGTTACATACGCGATTTATCATTTGAAGGACGCATAGATCAAATGACGTAGCCTTGAGCACTCTTCTCTGCTGAACTCAGTCTCAAGCGGAACATGCGTTACGTATTACGCGATTCGAAGGGCCAAACTAGAGCGGCCACTGATCAAATGATCAGATCAGGCCTCAGATGGGTCGACCGGTGTTTGACCGGTGTTGAAGATGATCCTTCACTAGACCAGCTCCTCACCTATTCTATTACACGGGGTATTCTCACCGTGCTGGTTCAAATTGGTTATGTTACCATGTATCTCATTGGTACCTTATGAAATTTCTGTTCTGGGGAGTCTTGTGATTTGAATTCCTAATTTATGGTACATCGGGACTCGGGGCCGCGCACCCACGATCCACCGTGCGAACAGTGGCTTGCAGGGCTGGAGGCTTGGGTCGTTCCTCGTCATTTTGGGTACTGCTGGGTCTTGCCTAGGCGTTGGGGCTGGGGTCGTCCTTCCTGTTGTCTGGCGGCCGTCGAGGCTCCATCGTCTTTATCCAGTAGTACCCCTTTTCACCCCCGCGAGCAATTGCTCAAGACAGTGGTGGTGCTATTGTTGCGGTAGGGGTGTGGGTCTTGCATTCGGCGGTCCTGGCTTTCCGGCCTAGTTCGTCGGCCACTTCCATCCGGCGAGCGGTTGCTCGCGGCAGGGGCTTCATCTTCGTGTTGAGGGCTGGTTTTGGTCCTAGGGGGGCATTTGGGTCAGTGGGAGTTTAGTGGGCGGTGTTAGTCGCATACCTCGTGGGTACCGCTGCACGGGCCTCCAGGCACCACCCAAGTTCCCTCAGGCGTGTTGGGGGCTGTCGCGCAGATGACCTGAGTGAGATCCTAGATTTAGTAAAAAAAGACAAAAATCAACTTACTTTTTATTTCGAGATCCCCTAAGCCTTGCGAACTGTGTCGAACCCGACGTGGCAAGTTTGCAGCCACAGGTAGCTTCGTAACGGGGTCTTCCGCCGAGCACGCTGGCTTGCAAAGATGGCAAATGATAACAGTATGGAAGTTTGTTGGATATGCCAATTTGCATAGAGTCACTATCATTCCGGGATTGCTGTCCTCCGAGGACGAGTCATCGGTGTTAACGCTCATTAACACTGTAGTCTCTTATTCAAGTTGGTAACCTGATTTTTATGTCAGTCCTAGCTTCTACTATATCTGATATCATCCTCCTTATAATAAACCGACTATGATTTTGAATTGAACTTCAAGGAAACATGCGAGCCCCGCGGTAATCCTATGATTGTTTTCTTATTCTTTCCCAGCACGCACCAGGTCATGCCATCCTCCTTCTGCTGCTCCATCGGGTGCCAACACCGTTGTCCTCGGTGTCCGCGCCGTCCTCGCCAACGCTCTCTACAGGAAGAGATCTCCCTTGGTTCCTTTGTCCTGCTTCCACAGTTTATCGATAGAACAAAAGGTATACAGTCATTCCATTCTTCGAGGACACGTCGATTATTGTCCATGCTGCGTTCAGCGGGAAGTTGGTTGGAGCGATGTGTGCAGAAAGCCCTAGAGATGGAGGGAAGGGTGTAAAGCTGTTTGTGGATTCGTCCATTATTTGCATGAAGGATCCACAATTTTCGACGAGGACGGAGAGCCCCATGTATCATCAATGGCCGGGGGCGGGGATCTATTAACATTCTTAAGCAAAGCGGGCCCGCAAAGCTGAGCTCAGGTAAGTTTTACTGTCGTTCGTAGCACTAAAGTCTGATCGGACAACAATTGCTTTAGTTATGTGCTTATTGCGACGGTAACTGATTACGATTCGTGTAGTCACTAGCCCCGTCTCAGGGGCCGTCCCCGCTGCCGAAGTATTAAGGACTCACGGCGAACGAAGAGACTCTAGGGATACAGCCGCAATTATCCTCAGTGATCTGCACGTCGCCATTGACGGATCCCAATGTGATGGTGCTGGATCCATGAAGTTCAGCATTATGCTTAGGTTGCTGCGGCGGACAAGGAAGAAGCTCGCGTTCATCGTCCCCGAGTACCTTGGTGATTCCGATGGGAACGTGCTGCAGGACTCTGCCTGGGTGTTTTTTTATAGAGGAATGGGGTCACATGTCACAGCTCTCCGATGCACTTGCCCAGTCGTCATCGCTCGGAATCTTCGACAGTCTTACTCTTCACTGTTTTCCCCTGCGCATCACGATACGCCTAGCACAACCCTCAGGCTACCTTCTGCACCACTGGCTTTACGCTTCCTCGTTGACCCGACTCTCCAATCTTCGCAAATGGCACCCATTTGGCTTCACTGCACTCAGCCTGGGGAGTTTCATCTTAGTCTCCTTCCCAGTTGGAGAGTCTACACATCCCTCCAAAGTTCTTTACACACGCCCATGTTGGCATGTTCGCCTCGGCGTGTCGCCGCTTACTAGTTCATCCCTTGATCTTGATGTGGGATGTTTAAATGGCGATCCTCTTCCCAAACCCTCCTGTTTGTTTTTGCGCCTCCTGACATCCCGACAATTCACCAACCTGCACATTTGAAGGGCGATTCGAAGGCAAGTTCTTACTATATGAGGTCGGGTCAGAATATTTTCGACTACATCATCTCCGCCGAGCACATTCCAAGAACCGTACCCTTAATCGTGGACAACTCTTTTAGAGAAACTTGTGCAAAGTGCCGTAGAAACGAATCCCCAGCATTCCATCCGTCACACATTCTATCCTCAGCTTCGCTAACACACCCATTCCCTCCCTCAAACACAAAAGTGGAGGCGCATCCACTGGATCGAGGTAGCGCATGCTCACATCCTCTACAATCCCTCACACTGATACATCATTAGTAACAAGCAGGGCTGAAGTACTATTTCTGGAGTTGTAAAGTCCGATGATAGCGGGAGTAGATAGAGAGCTGCTACTAGAGAAAACGGGCGGATTAGACGGGGATGATCATGCGGTCGACATTTCGCCAGATGTGTCGATGTAAGGATGGGAAGAGTGAATTGGGAGTTTTGCGAATGAGGCGCATTAATATTGAAAGGGATATTCAGATGGTTAAGCCTGAGGGACGCGGGCGTTGATATTTTGTACAATATTTTCTAGGACTTTTTGCAGGCAACAATATCGAATATCTTGACAGGGGAGGTAGAGGCGGGTGCGTGGCTGACTAGAGTAGCGCTGCCGACTTCAACGCTGTTCGTGCGTAGTCTGGTTCACTAAATAAGAGGAAGATAATCGTGATAACTGGCAGGTGCATAGGCGAACCGTACAACATCTAATAGGGATACGGTCTATCCCACAAACTACGCGGTCAAAAGCGGAGAAGTGTTCTGGCTACGGTTGCCGCGCAGCTCAGGCTCCACATGTCCGGTGGGAAAAAGGGTAAAAATAGGAGTACAAAGTTTACACTGAACTGGAGTTAATCTCAGTTGACCTGGCTTTAGTCGACATGCTCGCTGTAGATACTTTCGACTATAGTGTGCAGATGATAATTGTGTTAGTCGCTTCTCTTATATCTTTCAAATTAATGCCAACTGGAACGAAATACAGAGCATGTCTCTTCAAAGCATTATAGGGGATAACATTTCTGGTTTCGAGCATCAGGGTGAGGAAGGGATTGCGGGATTCAAGACTCACATCACTGGGAGGGACGTTCACATCCTCTACAGTCCCTCACGCTGATACATCATTGGTAAAAAGCAGGGCTGAAGTTACTATTTCTGGAGTTGGGAAGTGCGTCCTGATTCCTCTGGGACACGGAGTATGGAATCTCCAGGAACAGCCTTGTGAATAACATTGCCGCTCGCATCGATAAGGTGGACTTCGTCACCGACATGAGCAAGTCGTCCGCCCTCAGGAACGCGATGAACCTTGGAGATAGGACGCATGCCAACAGGAGTGAGGACCATTTCCTCGGGTGGCGCTCCGTCCCCTTGTACAACAGGTGTCTGAGCTCTTTCGGGAGCGGCGGCAATCGCAGCTTTCAATGCCTCTTGGTGTGAAAGGGAAGGGGCTGTGACCGAGCTAGGGGCGGGCTGTGACCCGGATAACTTGGGAGGCGTGGGTCTACCAACATCTGCGGTCGATGAGAGAGACATGGTGGAATAGGTAACAGTTGAATAGCTGAGGGATCTGTGTGGTGCTGGGTTGAAAGGGATATGAGATTATGTGGATAACAATACGTGTAGTACGTACTTCGCAACAAGGGTGGAAGTTTACATTCCCTGATATCCACTCGCTCCTTAAATGATAGAATACTGAACCAGGAAGCGCTAGTGAACCCCGTAAGAACCAGGGTTTGTCCGTTTACATCGGAGTATCGGATGAAAATAGAGCACTTCCGAAGCAAGGTCAAACTTAATTTTTTGCTCGTTCCTGAGCATTTGTTGGTCAAAAACTTGAACCGAGCTCGGCGTTCACGTGACTGGAGCACTGTGTGGATCTCAACTGTACGAAACATGATACTGGGGTACCTGCGTTGAGCCGACACACACCCTTGTTCAAACACTGCATTGACCACTGCAAGACAGCTCCTTCAAGTTCCTATCACATTTACAGTGCTGCCAGCCTCCTCGATTCGGATGCACTCAGACCTGTCACAGCACATCCTGAGCGTGGTTTCTGTATTACTATGGAGGCTCTGCCAGTGGAAATTTGCCCACATAGGTAAGCTACACTGTATCGAATAATATGACCTATCGAACACATACAATGTATCGAGTGATATGGGTTCGGTGGACGCTGTTGAACACTCTCATACTATATATGTAGTACCTACTAAGTAACCAGTGAATGCACTACTACAATGCTTGCTGTACCATATAGTAGATGTAGCATGTAACTTGGTAACCTATCAATTAGCATCATCAGACAAAGGAATGGGCACCAGCATCAGCAGTAGGTATGGCACCGGCATCATTAGGTTTTGGCATTGGCATCAGGGATTGGGCAGCCATATTAAGAATGTGATATAGACATCAGAAACTTATGAAATGAACTGGCATCGGCACTGGCATCAGCATCAGCATTGGCATCAGAAAACAAGAGGTACGGGCGATATTTATTGGTTAGATCCAGAAATACAATGTATTCATCCTAGCTTAAAGAACAATGTCATCCTATCCTAGCTACACATAGCTAGGATTATCATGAGTAAAGCCACATCAGTAAAAATTGGCAGGGGGATCAGCCATGGTGTCATCGGCACCCTGATGGGATGATGGTATAACTGGAATTTTTGAGAACCTGCTTTCAAATGTTTTCAGATTAGACCTTATCCTTTCCTTCAAAGTCACATATGTCTTCAATGTCATATCTTGTTGTTCCATCTTCTCAACCTTGGCCATGTAGAGACAATGACTGGCATCCTTGTACAATGTGCCAAGCCCAGTTTGCAGGGCCTTCACTTCAGCATGGCAGCTCAACAACTCCCTATCTGTCAACTTCTGCAACAGGATGAACTACTATAACCACACAAATCAGGATGATAACACTTACTGGATCGGCAGGTAGTGAGAACTGATTTCAGGACACAAGGTAGCCTGGTTCATCAGTCATGTTTCCAGACTGCAAATTGATGATGAGTGAGAGGATATACAGCAACAGCAAGAAGACACGGCATTGGCCAAGACATGGCAATGGCAAAGCATTGGCATTGGCCAGCAGCACGGCATTGGCCACAAGCATCATCACTTTCAAATGAAGGACAGCTTACCCCCCCATATGCATCCTGCACATTGAGTTTGACCTTCTTGCGATATGCCTCCATTGCCTGATGGGTGGCCGGAATCATAAGATGAGGCACTAGATAGTGCTGCCCATCATCACTTCGAATAGCTACATATCCATCGAGGAATATTGGCTTGGATTTCCTGCTGATTGCTCATTGTGGATGCATAACAGATGTAAAAATATTATCTTATATCTTATTTCTTTAATCAATACTAAGAAGATCTGATTTCACATACACAAACAAACAACTTGATCAAACACATGATGGTTGATCTTCATCAATTCATTGTCTCTTATCAACGTCCATTTGCCCCAACCCCATAGCTGCGCCGACTCATCCATCATGAACGTTACACCAAAACAGATCCTCAGCCAAATCAGAACCATTGAGACTGCTGTGCAGAATGGCCTTCTTATGGGAAACATCAAGGCTGTGATGAAGGCGCAGAAAAGTGCTCTAGTAAGTGACCAACATGATTTCAGGACTCATACAACACTCACATACTGTAGAAACAATTGTTCACATGGCAAAAGGAAGTTCTCACAGAAGAAGTACAAAAGGTCTTTGGTGCTGAAATATTCTTGTGGGGATTCATTGTGGCATGGTTGAAGTCAGAGAAGACAGGGACCAGAACTTCATCGAAGACCAACTGAAGGTCATGAGGAGCTTTGATGAGAAACACGGGGTCATGGCAAAGGCAGTCAAGGTCAGATCGGCAAAGGTGCAGGATAAGGCAGGAATGGCAACAGCAGTGGGAACAGTGGAAGTGGTAGCAGTGACATCTGGAGAGGCATTGACAACAACATTGGAAAAGCCATCAGCATTGGAAACGACATCGGGAAAGCCATCAGGAGCAGCATCGGCATCAGCCATGACAGCAACACTGGCATAGGCATCAGGAGCGGTGATAGGTCCACTTGCCCTGTGTAGGTCTGAGACATGTCGATCACATCAAAACGAACCACATCGAACATCCAAAACTTCGTCAAAATCACTTCGAATGGTTTCGAACCACGTCGATCTCTCTTTGCGCCTTCTACAGCCTTGACCGACCATTGTCGAACATTTTCGAAAATCGCATTCGATCGACGAACACTCCCGAACATCGACGAACTCATGTCGAATGGCTTCGCACGACTTCGAACCACTTCGCGAACCCTTAGAACAATTTCGAACAATTTCGCGCATCCTCGGCTTCATCGGACCGATCCTTTTGACCTTCGGACAGATTCCCCCAATGTCCCCTGCATTTCCGAGCTTGGCACAACATGTTCTGGTCATGGAAACATGGTACACATCAAATCCAAGGTATAGACCAAGGTACTTAGTGATTTGCGATGTTTTAGACCC
>QLOK01003599.1:0-19002 GCA_003313805.1 Tricholoma flavovirens
TGAAAATTGCAGTCAGAATGGTATATAACATCACTATGTTCCATATATGGTAGGTCACATGACTACCCAAGGGTGATTTCTAAACTCAGCTCAAAAATGCGGTCAGAATGGTATATAACATCACTATGTTCTATATATAGACAGTCCCATCACTACACAAGGGCGATTTTCAAACTTGGCTAAAAAATGTGGTCAGAATGATATATAACATCACTATATTCCGTAGATGGTAGGTCACATGACTACGCAAGGGTGATTTTCAAACTCGGCTAAAAAATGCGGTCAGAATGATATATAACATCACTATATTCCATATATGGTAAGTCACATGACTACATCATCACTAGTTGACTTGGAGATATTTAGAGATTGTGTTAGGAATTTACTCGGACACTCGGACTTTACTCGGAATAAAACTGCTAGGAATTTTATTCTGCTCGGAATTTATTTGGAGTCCGCTTGGACAATTAGGAATTCCTAGGTCAGCTAGGAATTTGTTAGGACTCCACTCGGAATCTGCTAGGATTCTGAGCATTCCGATTGGACAGCTCGGATTCCGATCGGACTAGGTGGGGGACAGTAAAGTACAGCATCTTTGAAGCATTCAAGCATTGGCGCCAATACCTCGAAGGCAGCGCAATTCCCATCGACATGGTTACTGACCACAAAAACCTAGAATATTTCGCTACCATGAAGTTATTCACTTGATGCCAAGCCTGCTGGTCTGAATACCTTTCGCAGTTCAATATGGTTATTAGCTTCTGTCTTGGGAAGCTAGGAGCAAAACCTGATGCTCTAACTAGACAATGGGATGTCTACTGCAAAGGGGGAAATAGCGACTTCACCATGGTGAATCTGATCAATATGCGCCCTATATTCACCCATGAGCAACTCACCACCTCATTACAGGCAACTTATTTCACCACACCAATCCTTCGTACTGCAGTGATTATGGATATTGAACAACTCCATAACACCATCTGAGAATCTTACTCCCTTGACCCTGTTTCTGCTGTGCACTTCCTGCACACCTCTGATCCCAAGTGGACCATTATAGCAGTGGTTTACTATGTCATAATGACCACATCTACGTTCCTGATGCTAACGACCTTCGACTCAAGATCCTGCAGTACAAACATGATCATATTCTGTCAGGACACCTTGGTCAGAACAAGACACTCCAACTAGTACAATGAGACTACATATGGCCAAACCTTCGAACATTTGTCCAACATTTCTGCAACTCATGCACAACTTGCAAATGCTTGAAGGCCCTGTGGCATAAACCTTACAGCTTTTTGAAGCAACTCCTGGTGCCAGAAAGACTGTGGAACTCCATCTCCATGGACTTTATCGAACACCTACTCACATCCTCTGGCCACACCTCTATCCTCATCATAGTTGACTGTCTATCAAAGCAAGGTATCTTCATTCCCACTGTGGATGAAATCACCACTCCCCAACTTGCAAAGTTATTCGTGATCCATGTATTCTCGAAGCACGGAGTTCCCACACATGTTACATGCAACTGCGGATCAGAATTTGTTTCCGCTTTTTTCCGTTCTCTAGGACAAGCCCTGGACATGAAGATTCACTTCACCTCAGGCTATCACCCAGAAGGTGATGGGCAAACTGAATGTCTCAATCAGACCTTGGAGCAATACCTACAGATATTCTGCAATTATCAGCAGAATAATTGGTCTGAGCTTCTGCCCCTAGCCGAGTTCATGTACAACAATGCTCCAAGCGCTACCACAGGTGTTTCACCCTTCTATGCCAACAAAGGATACCACCTGAGCATCACAGTATATCCTGAATGAGAAATTGCATCACAACATGCCCACAAATATGTCATGGACCTAGATGAACTCCACACTGAACTCCACATCCAGATGTCCACAGCACAAAAATGCTACCAAGAACCTGCGGATTGCCAACGGCAACCTGCACCCAACTTTACCATTGGTCAAAAAGTCTTTGTTAATGCTGACCGCATTCATACCACAAGACCATCCAGGAAACTCACTGAGGAATACCTTGGCCCATTTGAAATTATAGCTCAACCTGGTACCCACTTGTTCACACTATGGTTACCTGTGCATATGTGTGCTATACACCCTGTCTTCCATGTTTCCCAACTGGAACCAGAAGTCCCAAACCAAATCCCAAATTGAGTACAACCTGCACCCCCTCCTGTCGTAATTGATAATGAACTTGAGTATGAGATAGCCGAAATCTTGGACTTGAAAATCGACAACCGCAGGAAATGTAAACTCCTGTACTTCATTCGCTGGACAGGTTATGAAGGCACCAATGAAGAAAACTCCTGGTTACCAGCTATGGAACTTGACCATGCCCAGGAACTTATCTCTGACTTCCACGCACATTACCTGCCCAAACCTGGTCCCTTACCCCTCTAAAGTTTCACTTTGTCTCAATTATACTCTTATGATTTTTTAGAAACAGATAGTTTGATTATTTACACAAACAATTTTTCCATACTTTTCTACAGTACAGAGAACCCACATTTTACCCGCTGCTACTCCGCAGCCACTTCACCTCCCCCCTCTGTAACCTCTCCCTCTGCCAGACTACCCTTCTCCCTGTCTTCCAACCCCTCGATCTAAGTTTGGAGGAATTCCCAGAATTCCTGGTTTTCCTCCTCCAGATCCCTGATCTCCTCCTCAATCTTGCCGTCCCTCCATGAATCGAACCATTGATCGTCGAGACCATGATCTGCAATCTCATCAGCCTCATCAGCTGCGCCCTCCCACAGCACACCCTCGATCCTCTCCAGCCTCGCATTCACCCCTTCCAACTCTGTCCCCATCTTTTCAATCCCCACCAACCTCTCGAACAACTTCATTCCATCCCCACCCAGAGCAGGAAACCCACTCGACCCCACAGCCAACTCACTCCACACTGCCTCACACTTCTGCTTGACTTTGAGGCAAAGTCCTACCCCATGCCCCTGCAACCTGCACGCAGTCCACTTTTTGGAGATTACATCTAGAAAAGCCATTAGAAGTAGCAAACAAGAAAAGAAAAAGCCATGCACTTGTGGCAGGACACTGCTGCCACCTCTTCCTTCCTCTTCGACCTCCTTGGCTGACTTATGTTTTTTGGCAGCAGGTGCCTCATTGTTCCCATCCATCATATCTGCTCGATGCTTAGCGGCTTTTTTAGTGGCCTTCCGCACCATTTCTGCCACCACAATTGCCTCTTCAGCTTTCTTGGCCTCTGCCAACTCTGCCAACTTCTTATTTTTCTCCTCACGCTCCTGTTTCCATCTTGCCTCATCAGCCTTGAGGTCCATAATGATGGTTGGGAATAAAATCAAGAAATTACTGAATCAAGACATTGAATGATCATGTGCCTCGAAGGCTCGGAACTAAGGGGGAAATACAGTCATGCTCTGATCTTCTGACATCGCAGAACCTGCGGGATGACTGTGGTAATACCGATAGGAAGGGATCACGAGGATTAGTAACCGAAATAGCAATCAGTTGCTACAAGTCCAACTCAGGAAAATAGGAGAGAACACTGTGGAACATTCTAGGCTTTGGGCAACCCGAGCAATCTCCGAGTTATCTTACTCATCTATTAGTAATACTCATTGTAGACTCTACTAGATTATTGTAGAAACATTGGTACTTAGTATATAAGCTTGCACATTAGGTCGAGCTATTCAGTTTGAATATTGATTAGTTAAGCACTACTTGGAATCTTCATCCTCACTTGCCATCTAGTATGGAAACCCAGCGCATAACCTGCACATTCACATTCAAGTCCAGTAAATCAGAGACAACCCTAATCAAGAGGAAAGGCGCAACTTCTTATAAGTTGAAGCCAAGTCTCGTTTGTCCCCCTTCGGAAAACCTGCACGTTTTCCGATTCCTCCCTTGCAATAAGCATGACCTTAACAAGGCTGAAGGATGGTGAGTTGGCACTGTGGAACAATGCCACTGGCATTGTCACTGCCATCCATATAGATGTATGACTTGAGGTCATCCACATCCACATCAGATTGACTGAACTTGGCCATAGTCACATTGGTCTGTAGTGCTGGACATGCAAATCTGGTCCTCCTGTGCTTGGAGGGACTCTTGGGCCATGGAAGTGACTGAATACACACTGGGAGTGTGAGCGAGGGCATGGTTAGTACTATATGGACTTCAAGTTGTCCCAGGGAGTTCATGGAATGTCAACTTGAAGTGCTTGTTGAACATGTGATAGCCTATTTCACTTCTGGGGACAACAGTCTCAAAAGGTGGCCGGATTCCCAGGAGATAGGAGACTGGGTGACAATGAACAAGAGATACCCCACATTGATAGGCATCCCTGTGCAGATTGGGAGAAGGATCTGGAAAGTTGTGCTTTAGGCGAATGTAGTAGTCAACACCATAAGTCCTGATCATCTGGTGTTCCACCCTGTAATAAAAAATCCTGACACAATCAAAAGCAACTGCACCACATCACACATTCCCATCCAGCTCTCAAACTCGATAGACTTTTAGTTTTCCCTTGTGCATGATGCGCTCATGGATAATGAAAGGCCCAGACCAATGTAGTGCACCTTTGTTTCCCATCTGTGTATCTAACCATGTTTCATGTACCAATACCCATGTCCCCACCTCAAAGTCATTGTCAACCAAGACCTTGGCATATTTATTGTTGAAGTCTTCAACTGCATGCTCCCTCGTCTTCCACTGGTTCTTGTGAACTTGGACAAGCTTCTTATCATGTCTGAGAATCTGCTCAATCATGATCACAATTAAGTCTTCGGTACTATGGACAGTGTGCCAGTCTAGGACTTCCAAAGCTGATCAGTGATGTCAAATGCCAGGATAGGACGATGGCCATAAAGAAGAAATTAAGGCATATAACCAGTCATATGGCAAAAGGAGCCCTGCATGTATATAAAGAGGCCGTTTTTTTGAATCTTTTCCACATGCTTGACAGATGGAGTTTCTCAGTGTTTGGTGGGCATGCTCGGCAGTCACATTCCCTTGTGGATGGTAAGGAGAAGAAATAATAATGATGATACTGTATTGTTTAAATAGGATCTGAGCTGCTCCCAAAAATTCGGGTTTATCATCTGTCACACAAAAAGGAATGCACCCGAAGTGACAAATTATTTCTTGGAAAATGAAGAGCACCCAGGCCTCAGAGTCATTCTTTGCTGATGCATGTGCTTCGGGCCAGGTGATAGCAGGTTCGACTGCTTGGAGGAGATAGTGCTTGCCACCATGTCCCTCTTCCATGTGAGCCATGTCAAGGTTGAAGCGCCAAAGTATGGCAGAATTCCAGGTCACAGAGAATGGAATCTGTGGGCAGAATCTCGAACATAGCTGGCATGCATAGCATGACCATACTAAATATGCAACTGAGTCATAAAGGACAGGCCAGTAGTAACAGTTGTAAAGTAACCTGTATGTTGCATTGTGTCTTCAATGTCCAACTTTGTTGTGAACCTGTGCAATCAAAAGCTGTCATCTAGCCATGTCAGTAATAACCAGTCGAGGGCATCCCCCATTTTTCTTGGTCTTCCACAGATGCTCATCATGCATGATGAAATTATGAGACCATTTCAAAAATGCTCGACACTGTTGTGGTGATGGAAATTCAAGTAATATGTCATCCTTTAGATAATGGAGCATTGCGTCTCAAAGCCCTTCAGGCTCACCCTCTTGCAGGCCATGGACATGCCCAATTGTAGCTATTTCTCTAGGCTCAATGTCCTGATATTTCACACCATTGTAATTGAGTTGTGAGTTGGGGTGGTCAGCCGAATAAGACAGTCCTGGATGCATGTAGGGGTTGTGGAGGACTGGGGTCTGCTCACCTTCTGCAAGGCCCAACATGTACTCATAACTGTATGAGGTGACTTTGACCTCGCAAACCTCTGCACCTAGCACTGCCAATGAATTTATCTAAATATTCTTCTGCATCTTCTTCTTCTGGGTCTTCTGTGGATTGTTTCTGGTGCGACAAGCCATCTGGGGCCTGGTGCTTCTCAGCTGGCACATGGTTAATTTCAAAGTCAAAAAGGGTCAAATACAATACCCATAATGTCATTGGCGCATTTGGGAGGTTGAGTGATTTGACCATTTCTATAAGAAATTTAGCATCTATGTCTAAACGAAAATGTATTCCCCAAATGTGATGTCACAAATCCATGAGCCAAACAGGACCAGGTGCTTATAAGCTGATAATCACTGGTGCACAACCCATCCAGCTTTATGTATACTGGAGTCAACAGCTACTATAACAAGTCCATGGTCTGACTCTCTAGGTGGCAGGGTAATCAGTCTTGCAATATCATTGTCAAGACATACCAAAACAGGTGCTGAAGGTACCAATTCTTTGAGCTTTTCTTGGGCTTCCCTAGCATAATTGTTGAAATAAAATTCCTGGTCTGCTCCATATGTTAGAAGTGTCAGTGGTTTCACGATGAGAGAGAAACCCTTGATCCATTTTTGGCCTATGCCCACAGTGCTGAGGAAGCCTCAAATGTCTGTAACACTGACAGGCTCCAGCCATTTGAGAATTTTGTTTGCAAGTCTGTGGCTGAGGTGCCACCCTTCTCTTGAGATGGTTGTGCCTATGATTCCTAGGTTCAGTGTTGCCAAGATGAATTTCCAGCCAGAGAGTGTTATCCCCATGGCGATGAACCTCCCAAGAATCCTGTTGAGGGTCATTAGGTACTCATAGACAAACCTTCTTATCCCTGGTGCTAGCTCCTCATTGTTGTAATCAGTCTGTGGGCCCTTAAACATAATGTTGTCTATGAACATGTCACTATTTTGAGGGGTGTCTTCATCCAAAGTATGTATGGCACAACACTGAAATTTGGAAACAGAGCTCATCGCTCCTTGAGGTAATATGGTGAGTCAATTTGGCCCTATGAGGGAATTAAAGGTCATGAGGGGTCTAGACTCAACAGCCAGTATCCGACTGTCGTATCCCGAGAAAAGATCTGCTAAACTGTAAATGACATGTCCCATGTGGTCTTCTGTGAAGTCATCAACTCATGGGGGCAAGGCCGAGTCTTGTATTGTGACTTTATTGAGTTCCTGTACATCATGCACCACACGAAGCCCACTTTTCTTAGTTACAGTGAAGATCCATGATCTGTAGGAGGCCATTGAATATTCATACTTGCTTGCATCCCATTGTTCTATTAGCATTTTCTCATGGTATCTTCAATTGCTTTGGGAATTTGAATCAGTGCTTGGACCCAAGGTATGTGCTCTATCACGGGTATCTGATAATCAGGGAAATATTTTCATGAAAATGTACCACATTCTGCATCAGTGAATGTGATTGCTGCCTCATGAGTTCTAATAATAAAAACCAATAAGTCAATTTTGTGGGGGAAAAGAAACCCTTCAGGAATCATCTTGAGCATAGTCTCCGATCATTCTTGCATAATACATTCTGTGGGAATAAACTTGGTCAAAGATGTTGTTTCGAATGGAAGAGAAGGCAGTTCGGGAATTTCTACACATTTAAAAACCTGCCCGCTGGGATCAGGCATATAAGAAGGCACAGGGCAGACTTTATGGTCTACAGGCTTGTATTTCTTTTGCACAGCTAAGTTCAATGAGTATTGTTCATTAAAAACATGAGTTGTCCATGGTGATTTCAAGGGATTCACTTCTAAGGGCAATGCATAAGCTAAAGTCAGTAAAAGCATATCATAAGTTTTGGGGGGATCAAGAATGTTGTAAAATTGAGATCATGCTGCAGCCCCCTGAGTTCACCAACCAGGCACTGTAACGATTGTCTAACAAAAGGTATGAGCACATCCTGATTTTCCACGGGCTTGGACCACATGCCCAACTCTAGTTTTCCGAATTCGATGCCACCACCTTCTTACCCTTCATGATGAATTGGTCCAAATTTCTAGGGGCATTAGCTGCACATAAACAAATAGAAATTGTCAGGCATTCTCCATTTTCATGATTGCCCACCTTCCATACTTTCATTTCAACAGCTCCCAATCTCAAATATAGAAGTGCCACTGTATACCACTGTAGCCATGGTTGTCCAAGAATAACATCTTGCTTTCCTGTCTCAGAGTTTATGAAAAAATGATGATCAAAATGATGCCCTCCAATAGAAATGGATACTTCTCTGCAACACCCTACAAGAGGCATGGCCCCTCCATTGATCCCCTTCAGAGACCACCTTGCCCCATCAAGATCGATCGGAGTTCCTGTTTGCCCATGCAAGTCCTCTTACATGAGGTTCAGTTCTGATCCTGAGTCGACCATAAATGTTACTTCCTGTCCCACAAGAGTACCACTAAACCAACCAGTCATCATAGAGAACAGGGGCGAAGTGACCACTTTGATGGCTGAGGAGTACCTCAAAAGTACGGAATCTAAGTCTTCATCTTCTCAATAGGACAGGTGCACCATCACATATTCTTGAGTGGGTGATTCTCCTTCAGTCTCATAACTGAACTTGTCTTCTGTTTTGTTCTCAATGAAAGCTGCATCCATCTGGTAATAGTTGTCCATAGGCTCAGCTTCAATGATCTTTGAAGAGTACTCTTGTTGAGTCTGAGTGAGTCCCATGAATTGCTTCTGTAGGTCTGCTGAAATGCCTATCACTTCTTTCAAGGGGAGGGTGATCAATGTATCAAGGATTTTAGTCTAATCTACATCACTATTTACCATGTCCTGTACTGTAGACATGAAGTGGTAACCTCCCATTGCTTGCAGTGGGGGTCGTGTGCCATCTTGCATATCTATATCTTCTTTTTGAGATGTCTGGGGTGCTGAATTTGGGTTTGTTCTCCTTGACCACCACTCTTCTTCTGTGTTTGATGGGTGCAACAGTGGCCAAGGTTGGGACTGTGGCATTTGTACTGGTTTTGGTGGAGGTCCTGGTATGGGTGGGTGCATTTGAGGCAGTGGGGGTCATTGAGGATTTGTTAATGGTTGAGCAGGCTGAGTCTGGTGTTGCTGACATTGTAATGGTTCTTCCTGAATTTGATTGACTGATGGAGCCAGGTGAGGAATGGGCTGAGATGGTTGAATATCTGGCTGAGATGTCGAAGGCTGCAGAGTGGGACTTGGAGCACTTTGTCATGTCGGTGGGGTCTGTATTATACCATCTTTATGTTTGTCAGGTTGATTACTTTTGGTAGGATCGAAACAAGTATCTTTGGCCTGCAACCATGTAACTAGGAAGGCTGTAGGCGGTGATAAAGAAATAGTGAAAATGTCTTTAACAAAGAAATCTCTCCACCTGTTTGGAGACTTGCATAATGAGCCATGTGGGGAGGTGAGTCTCATTTCTCCCTGGCTTTACCTTTTAAACTTTCTGAAATGCAGTGTTCTTCTTGTAGTGCTCTCAAGATGCTGATAATACTCAATCTGGAAACCTAAACAAACCACAAAAATGGCTCTGTTCAGTATAACATGAGTCAGAGGAAGGTTGAGAGTCATTCTAGACTTTCACCGATCTCCAGAAATGATTGAGGAATTGATGGGATGCTATATCAGGATATGATGCTATTTTGGGAGCTTCAAAGCTATATTTGTATGTCTTTGAGGATTTTTGAGGATTTTTGAGGACCTTCAAGATATTTTTGAGACTGCAAAATGGGTTTGGATGGTAGGAATGAGTGACGCGAGTATATAGCAAGGTGTGGGAAGTAATATTGAGGTCTTTGAAGTGGTTTTCATGCTGTGCAATCGATTTTTGAGGATCCTTGAGATATTTTCGAGACTGTAAAACTGGACTCCAATGGTATGAGCAAGTAACATGAGGGTATAGCGAGGTGTGGGAAGTAATATTATGAGGATAGGTAGATGTTAAAAAAGTTGAATGATGATAAATGCGAGAGGATGATGATAATTTTGAGGGTGAGAATGAGGACGAATGAGTTGCAATAAAATCCGATGAATTTTCGGATTGAAACTTTGAGACTAACAATGAGGAGAGAGTTCTAGCTCTCAACTCTTAATACTATATGAATGGGGGATGCTACCCTTCTTATATTCAATGTAAATAATACAAATTTCATGTAGTTTAAAAGAATAAAGCTAAAAGGGGAAATGAAGTACAAAGAAAACATGAGGCAAAAGAAAACATATGGAGATCCAAAACGAGTTGATGAACCATATGGAATGATAACAATAAGTCAAGGGGGTGTGGGAGACAATAAATCGAAATGCAGACTGTCCTATTGTTGTATGTATCCGAAAATATCACAAAAATATTGCAAAATACCACAAAATATCACAAACTGCCTCGAGGTGATATAGTGCACCTGTTGGTGGCCAAAATGAGGCTCATTGAAGTCAATTAGGCACGGAATAGTGATGGAACATGTGTGATAGTGTCTGGGGGCATGTAGAAGTGATCTCAATATTGCGAAAAATTCAAAATAAGCTTGAAAATGATTGGAATGCTGTGATAAGCTCAAGAAAGGCTGGGATGTTTGTGATAATACATTGAGGATGTCCTGGGAGCGTTGTGAAGGAGTTGACAATGATTAAAAGGGTCTGCAATCATTGGAAACATCTGAAAGTGGCTCAAAATATTGCGAAAACAGTAAATTTGATCAAACATCAGCAGGAACTGATTACAAAGGTTTGGGGAGTGATCATGAATGATCATCAACAAGTAGGGGTATATGCAAACATCTGAAACTTGTTTCAGAGCTTGATGTGAGGTGTGGACCTATCAACACCTCCCCCATTGATTAGTGCATGTGGTAGGTCAGATCCATCTGGGTGCATTAGTCTACCACCTGGGGTGAATTTGGCAAGTCCTTCATCAGCCAGCCAAACTGCCTTGGCACAGTTGTGAACACTGACTTTGTGGGTTTTGTTGCAGATGAAACACCTACATTCCATAGGGTTCTGAGCAGGCAGGCCCACCCTGTCATACTTATTAGGTCCCTGTATGTCCAAGGATCTGACTGCTGAAAGTCCCTGTAGTAACATAGCTTGGCCTCATTGAATATCATCTAGTTGATGTGTGTGTCTGAGTCATAGGTCCTCCATTTGTCTGGTGAGCATTTCAATGTTGGTTTGGACGGTGTTAGGAAACATGCACAGTTACCTATCATAATTTTTCTTATTTTTTCGCAATAGTATTACACCAGAAAACATTAAAATTATCAATGAATGTGACTGTGAGACAGATAACTCTCATGTGCCCTATATTTAGAATATGTACACAACTGTATGCTTGCATCATAAAACAGTATTCAAATATTGTACAACAGTTGTAACTTAGTATATAAACCAATAAATACTAAGAGACACATCAGTTGTGTTCTCTTGGGATTCCCACCATCATATTGTGTGTGGAAATGCCTTTGTCAGCCAACCCTTCTATTATTACCACATCGCATCAAACTTTGATCCCCCATTCTATATTCGTCACATCTTCTTGTAGAGCCCACACAAAGATCCTAGTGTGGATTTGGTGTTGCCCTGACAGACAGGAGGTTGTATGGTGGAGCTCCTGGGACTTTTTTAATATTGAACTTTACTTTCTTCTTCCGTTTCTGCGGTGCCTTCATCTCGAAGTCTTCGTCTTCAGAATTTGACCCCTCAGAACCTTCGTCTGAATCTAGCAAGAGTTCCACTTTGTCTTCATCATTGTCAATATCATCTTCATTGAAGTGCTCTCAGAGGTATCCAAGGACATTGGTGATAGTGGGTGCTGTGATTAAAGTTTGTTGAGCTACATGGATTTTGCATTGAATGCTTTTTCGTGTTGAGCATGGGATCCCTCTGCAAAACAAAAGATTTGCTTCGTTGGTCATACAACGTTGGGTGTTAGTTAGAGGCATGCTCTGTGCTGTAAATTCTCGATAATAGTGGTCAACGTCCTGCAATTTGATAACTTGGTTAGAGGGCCAGGACTGGCATGTATGAGTCCTTATGTTTTTCTCTTCCCAATTTAAATTATTTTGTTATGTGAATGCTAGATAATGTGGTAAACAAGCTACATAACAGCTATTCTTTAGCATATACTACCAAAATTGCATTCTTGGGATGGGGGAATAGCAAACAATGAAGGTCAATGTGGATCAAGTGTGGCCACACTGAATGAAGTGAGTAGGGGAAGGGGGATGGTGGATGACTAGGGGAAATAATCATTGAACATGGGCAGGTGGAAGGAACTTGAAGTGAGCAGGCTGAGTGACAGTGGACAACACAGTGCAATCATGGACCAGCCACAGCCAGGAGGAAGACAACAATGCCCATCAATGCCAAACACTCTCCCAATGATTCTTCAATAATGTACTTTCCCATCTGTAGTGAAATGGACCTGATTGGACAAGAAATGAGTGAGATATAAGAGCTAAAAGTAATTGCTAAATATAGTGATATGATAGGGTCACATGACCAAACAAACAATATTTTTGACCTCAGCTTGAAAAATGGGTCAGATTGATATATAATATCATCAGTTCATATGCATTTTTGCCTCATTCCTATTTTGGAATACTTTGCCCTGGTCCAAATTATGAATCAATGAAAAAAGTTACTAAGTTCTGGAATGATAAAGAATGAGTCTGACTTCATAAGGACTCATAATGGTAACCATGCTGAGTGGATGGGCAATGGCAGATCCAGGGTGGCCAGGAGCAGAGATGCATATGCTGAGCCCCTCTTCACTTGCTGTCTTGACTATGGCCTAGACCTTTTACTGTCCCGGCTGATAAACCTGAAGGTTTCAGTTTTGCCTTAGCTTCCTTGTTTGGGTCCCAAGGTAGGTTTTTTTGTTCCTTTCTTATTTTTTCTCTTCTAACTACCCATTTCCATCTCTATTTTAGGAATGTAAAATACTAGTAATGGAACCCACCAGGTAAGCACACCCTGACCCACTGTGTTTTCCAGTGGGACATCCTTTCAAGATGATGGCAACAATGCAAGAATGTGCAAAATATTAGTTGTTTTTTCAAAGACTGAGGTTATTGAAAAACAAGAACTGGTGAAACTTCCAGAACATGTTCCAATACCTGTGAAAGAAAGTGTTGAGGAGCCTGCTGCCAAGATCAATGTGCTCCTGCAAGCTTATATTTCTTAGCTTAAACTCAATGGTGCATCCATCCCTCTTATTAACATGGCATGGTTTGCTTATAACTCTGTTATGTTTTGTCCTCATTGTGAATATGGTCTTTGTACAGCAATTGACCAGACAGTAAGACTCTATTCATCATTGATCTCATTTATGCTTCTGATCCAAGATATTCTGTGTAGAATTATCCGTACCATCTATGAAATTGGTCTGAAGAGAGGATGGGCTGTCAGGGTGAAGGGCTGGCAAAGGCTGCTCTCAATCTGTGCAAGATGGTAGAGAAACGGATGTAAGTTCCACTGTTCATATCTGAACTGATCTTAACAATTTTTGTGGCTATAGGTGGGGGTCCATGACTCCTCTGCATCAGTTCAAGGGTGTTCCTGCTGATGTGATGAGGAATGCTGAAGGAAAACACTTCCTAAGTAAAACTGTTTTTCATCTTAATTCTGTCCTCAGCCTTGGTATTGGTACTTTGATCTGGTAGGTTGTGTTTTGCTCGTCAGGTTGCTTGGGGAGCTAATTCGACATCATCAGAGCCCTCCAGAGATTGGTGAATTGATTGATATCCCATATGCAGGGCAACTCATCCACCATCTCATACACAATTTCCTGAAACTTCAGTAAGTGGTAATAGTCAATTTCCAGAAGATGGGTGCTTATATGCCTTTCCTCCAGGCTTCAACATCAAGTCCAACCCATCACCCACTCTCTTCTACAAATCGATCTTTCTATAGTCCCTGACTTTTGCTGGGCTGAGAAATTCCATGGTACTGCTGAGACATTCATGACTATTGTTGAAGATGTCAATGGCGAAATCATTCTCTTCCATGACTCTTTTGTCCTTCATCAATGGTATGCTGAGGATGAACACAAGGTGACCCTGACCATTCCGATGTTTGAACCCGTCCCACCCAATTACTACATTTCCATCATCTTCGATTGCTGGTTAGCAGAGATGCATCTGCCAATCTCATTCAAGCATCTCATCCTTCCAAAAAAATTCCTGTCCCCAACACCCCTCCTCAACCTCCAGGCACTACCTTTGGTCCAAAACTTCACAACAAGGAGTTTGAGGACATCTATTCCTCTACAATACAGACATTTAACAAGATACAGACTCAGGTTTTCCAAGCCTTGTACACCTCAGACAAGAATGTGTTCATTAGAGCTCCTACAGGAAGTGGGAAAACAATTTGTGCTGAACTTGCGCTTTTGTGCTTGTGGAGTAAATGCGAGCAACCCCAAGCAATTTGCATTGAGCCTTATCAGGAGATGGTCGATGCAAAAGTGAAGGAGGGGCAAGCGAAATTCTCAAAATTGCAAGGAGGCAAGGAGATTGTTAGTTTGATGGGTGAGACTAGCACTGACTTGAGGCTGCATGAAAAGGGGGACATCATTGTCTGCACACCTACCCAGGTATGTACCTTGGATCCATGGGTTAGCTATGCTCACTTGGCAACTTACTGTATTTTCCAGTGGGACATTCTTTCAAGGCAATGGCACCAATGCAAGAACATGCAAATATTGGGCTCCTTATCACAGACAGTGAAGTTGGGCCTACTTATGAAGTCATCATCTCCCACACATGATACATATCTGCTCAGACAGAAATCAAGATGTGTATTGTTGCTTGTGGAGTATCCCTTGCCAATGCACATGATCTAGGTGAATGGATGGGTGTTCCTTCCCATGCTATTTTCAATTTCTCACCTAGGTAAGTAGGGTAATGGATAAGTGCTTATGTGTCTGCTCATCCAGCCATGTAGCACTTGACCTTTGGATATGGATATACATCTACAATCCTTCACAATACCACACTTCCTGTCTCTGATGATTGCCATGTCCAAACCTGCCTACCTGGCCATTGTGGAATACTCACCAATGAAACCTGTTATTGTATTTGTGCCTTCACACCAGCAATGCCAGCTCAGTGTTGACGATCTCCTTATGCACTGTTCTGTGGACGAAAAATCCGAATGATTCTTGAACATCAAGCTTAAGGACTTGCAGCTGCATCTTGATCATATTCATGATGCTGGCCTTGCAGAAGTTCTCAAGCATGGCATTGGTTCCTTTCTTTGGGAGAAAGTTCCCCTCTGCAGCCCTGGATCTGACCTTGGAACTTGGGGAGTGGAGGCAGCCCCTTCTTGAAGGAAGGGCAGGTTTCATCCTGGGGAATTGTGCTCTTTCTTTTGGGGAATCACAGCTTTTTTTGTTTGTTGGAGGACCACACCCTTTCTTTGGGAGAAAGCCCCCCTCTGGGGCCATGGATCCAACCTTGGAACTAGGGGAGCAGAAGCGGCCCCTTCATGATGAAAGGGTGGGTTTCATCCTGGGGAATTGTGCTCTTTCTTTGGGAGACCCAAGAATTGCACCATTTTTTTTTTGGAAGAACTGTGCAAGTGGGTTGTCCAACATTTGTTTTAGTCTGGCGCCATTCAAGTTTTGGTGACTTCCAAGGTACATATCTTCCTTGCAACATCCATCCCATCTCCTGCGAAGTTAACTTTTTTTCATTAGGACACTGTGTGGAGTCTCCCTGTTGCGAGCCATATGGTCATCACCATGGGCATCCAGTATTACGAAGGCAAGGAACATCATTACATTGACTACCCTATCATGGATGTCCTCCAGATGATGGGTCATGCTTGTTGACCAATAGAAGATGATCATAGTTGATGTGTACTCATGTGCCAGCAGACCTGAAAGGAGTTTTATAAGAAGTTCCTGGTGGAGGGATTACCAATCGAGTCTCACCTTCCAACTCCTTAGATTGAATCTCCTTCCTTGCAAGAGCCTAATGTTTTTGGACAGGATATCTTGATGTGGACATAATTCTACAGGTGTATGACACAGAACCCAAATTACTACAATCTACACAATGTCAGTCATCAACACCAGTCAGACCATCTTTTGGAGCTTGTTGAAAACACATTAAGTGATCTTATCAACTCAAAATGTATTGCCATCAGTGGCTGAATGTGTTGGGTGCCATGGACCTATCACAGATGTGTGTGCAGGCCATGTGGGAGATGGAGTCTCGATTGAAGCAGATACCACATTCCGATCTGTATGTAAGGTTTTGCTTTTCTTCAGGAGATGTTCAAAATTTACTGACTGACTAACCATGCAGTATTTTTCTTCAGATTCTTGCCTTCAACAGTGACATGACAACACATTGTTGAATGACAAGCAAACTACACATTTGGGAGAAGCTCCCAAATACATTTGAGGCAGTGAATTGTCTCTGATGCTTCAATCAACTTTCTGCCCAAGCTTTCTTGGAGCCTTTCACGATGACAGCTACATCTGGCAGCGATGATAATGATGGTTGTTTGTTGGAAGGTGATGAGGCTGGTGGAGATGGTGTTTATGAGGATGAGGGTGGTGAAGCTGAAGGTGCTCTCTCCCCATTCAATTATGTGCTTTGAGCCCTGGGTCTGCAAGAACCTGGTACACATGCCAGAGATTGTTGACACAATATGTACAGAATGGAAGCAGAAGCATGATGTTATTGAACTGGATTAGTATTACATTGTTTGGGGCACTTGGCCTGGCTAGTTTTAGTTTTGTAGTTGTATTCTGTTTTGTCATGCACAGTTTTGACTATGGTGTATATAGCGGTGGTTACATGGTATACCATGGCTCCAACTTTCCATTATATGGGGGTTTTCCTAGAAAAGTTAACATGGGAGGCTGGGGAGGCACCACCCCCAATTTGGTGATGCTACATTTTCTAAGACACAATCAGTATTCCAGCTGCAGATAAATTGATCAATTTTCCTGATGATAGACTACCACATATATACAGATTTCCTACTGAAGTTATAAGGGCCCTATGCTTGTCTACTGTCACTGATATCTACAGGTTTGCTACTAAATACCTACTGGATCACTATGTTACCTACCAAATCACTATGGCATCTATGGCATCTATGATTTCTATGAGCATTTCTGATGAAGTTATGGCTTCCAAGTATGAGTAGACAGTTGTAAGGGCAGATTTGACTGCCAACTCAGAATGGGCTAGACAGTTGTCTGAAAAAGGGACACATTGGTAAAACCATGACCTGAATGATAACAGTAAGTTGATGGTATCAGTGCATAGGGAGATGTTCAAGTCTTGGGCATTCCAGAACAGGAATACCCAAGACTCAAACATCTTGTGCAATATCATCAAATGCACACCCACTTTCACATGCCTTCCCACTCTTCCTGCAACCACCACATCCACTCCACATAAGTCCCCCTTCTTTTTGTAGTCAGTAATATAGAATGTCAATTAAGTTGTGGTGTCCTGAAAGCCCGTAAGACCATTGAAAAGACGGTCAATCATATGAAGTTATGAATAGATGTCTGTAATGGCAGATGCATCCATGAAGCTATACAGACGCATTGGTGAAACTATGCATGGATAAGATGTTACCACCCCTACAGCCTTGTGTCAGACTTCCCCTGAATGATAAGCTGATGATTTGTGATTCTATGCAGACAACTTCAAGTCGAGGCCCTTGAAGTCACCTCAGCCCCATCCCCTTCAATTTCAAGCTACATGTCATCAGGTTTGCTACTGTTCTCAGTGGCCTAACCTGCACAGCACCCACACCTGCTTTTGAGATGAGAATCCCCCTGCTGTTACAAGTCATTCTCCCCTCCATTTCCATGAGCCATAAGTGCCTTCTCCAATGCCTCTTTCTCTCCAATGCGTCTTCCATGCAATCTCTGCTCCACTCTAGTAGAAGTAGGCAGGGCCAGCTTTGGACTCTGCTGAAACTATTGGCTTTGGCTTAGTTTGTCTTACCTCTTCCATGCATTCTCTGCACACTGTTCAGTGAAAATCGATGGTATATCCATTCCATCTGAGGGATGGAATTCCACAATATATGCGTCAGTAGCGGACTGGGCCCATGGCAGGAGGGAGTCGTGTGGGCCTAGGCCATGATGCATGCGGGTGGGCCCAGGTCCAGGACGGCACTGGCAGGCAGTAATAACCTGCCATGAAATAGTGCCAGCGCCGGTGCCGGCACATGAATGAGTACATGAAGCAGTGATGGGGCTAGCATTTGAAGCATTTGATGGCACCGGATATAATGTGGTAATAAGCTGCTGTGAAAGAGAGCCAGCGCCGGTGCCGGCACATGAAGCGGTGACGCCACCGGATATACCATATAACATTTTCCCGGTGCCACAGAGTGATAGCATTATTAGGGGGTCCTGGAAATGATAGCATTATTAGGGGGTCCTGGAAATGATAGAAACTGCTAAAACGGCACCAGATAGGATGCCATCCAATGAATTCTACCCATGAGCCCAGGTCCAGGATGGCACTGGCAGGCGGTGATTTGAACCTGCCATGAAATTCTGCCAGTGCCAGCACCGGCACATGAATCAGTGATGGCGCCGGCACATGAAGCAGTGACGGTGCTAGCATTTGAAGCATGTGATTGTTCCTGATATAATGCGGTAATAAGCTGCTGTGAAATAGTGCCAGCGCCGGTGCTGGCACATGAAGTGGTGATGCCACCAGATATAACACTGGTGCCATAGATACACTATTACGTGTTTGGGAAATGATAGATAGTGCTCCAAAAACAGCACCAGATGGATGCCATTCAATGAATTATATCCATAGAAATAAATACATCAATTACTACAAATTACTACACTATTAGGAGTCCAGGCAACCGCTGGCAGACAGTAGATACATTCATATGTAGTATATAGGCAATGGCCTCAAGTTCTAAACACCACCAGCAAGCCGAGCCCAATGCAGGCAATTTGTGAAGTTTCGCCGACATATGTGGGCCCATGCGATTATTGCATATCAGAGGGAATCATCATATGAGCCGATGTCCATAATTTCTCAGTGGCATTGGCCCATACGGAGCTACCAGCATCGATTACTTGTATGATATCACTTTCTCTGACCTACCACTTACA
>QLOK01003606.1:0-10697 GCA_003313805.1 Tricholoma flavovirens
CAAGATGGGTGAGCTCATGTATTCATGCTACCTGCCTGCTATTGGCAGGTATGCCCCTAGTACTAGTCCGTTATTCGCAGGCATGTGCATGTACCTGGCTGGTCACTAACATACATGCCCTATACCTGGCTGGCAACACCATATGATGCTTACCAGGCCAGACATGAAACGGTCTTTTTTTATGATGGCCCGATTGATTCAATACAAGGCCAGTACTCAAGAAAGGCATGAGACAACCAGCGTCTCGAGTCGCAACTAGTACCCTGCAGAAGTTCTGTGGCACCACCTATATGCCCTGGCATTGGAGAGTAGCCAGCAGCAACCCATACTGGATTGCAGTGGTCCATAACTTGGTGAATCTATATCATCATAGTGCTTATTGCATAACGAACCAACAGGCCATGCATTACGGAAAAGATAGCTATGCTGGATTTAAACTGACTCAAGTACTTCCGGCTCCTTGAAGTCCTTCGCAACCCGTGTCCCCGTCTCCTAAAATATCGTGATAGTGAGCGCTGGCAGAGTAATAAGGGAGGAAACATACGTCTGTTGATTCGCCATGGAGTTCAAGCAGTTTCGAAACATCGAATTTCGGTGCCTTTAGGATTTTCGCCTTGCGGATGTATACGTTTTGCAAAGGGTAGATACTTCGCGATGCCTTTTCAATCTCCCGTCCAATTGCTTCCGGCACGAACTTCTGCACCAACTCCTTCAAATCGCAGCTCGAAGCCTCACGGTTCATGATCTCAAACATTTTTTTCCGGATCTCCCGCACCTGACTGGACTGGGCGTACGTGGTCTTTTTCACTTGTGTCGGGCGTCGTTTAGTGAAACCGATAGCGAAGAGACGGACAAGGTATCCGTCAGTAGTTTTGACATCAACGAATGCCTCAATGAGCGTTTGCCATTTGCGGACAAGGGAACGGAGTTTGTCGGAAGTGAAGTCCATGCCATGGAAATTTGTTAGGCAGTTCTTGCCTTGAACCTCGTCGATTCGTAGCTTGATTTTGCGGAAAGACTGTTCCTCATCCTTGTTAAGATCGGCGAGGGAGACCTCGACGATGCGACCCCTCAGCGAGTCGTTTGCATTTTCTATTGAAGACTTAGCATTGAGGAAAGATATGAGGTAATTATGACATACTGAGCCCTTGTGATCGATTGACTAGGGTCTTACCAACGTTCCGAACCTCAAATATTGAAGGCGCTTTGACATCGTACCAGTCTAAAATCCTCAACGTCAAGAAGATGCATAACAGTAATTTGGATGGGGAGGTACCTTTGCGAGAGAAGGGGTCCACGACCTTTTTCTTGATCCCTTTTTTTCCCTTTGAAAGGCGTTTGTTCTGTTACGAATTAGTTAGTAAGGTCGTAGGGCCAGCGGCAGTGACTTAGAAGGCATTCACCTTTCCTACTGCCATGTTAATATAGTGGTGGAGGAGGCCACAACAGGCTGTCAGTGCGAAGGGAAGTTTCGTGATGATTTTGAGGTAATAGCTAGTGGCTTCAAACCTTAAACTTCCAACTGTAAAGCCGCTCCCACGCTCATAACACGATGTTGACTCGCTCACAATTCGACGCTGCATGCAAACAATTCATTGCCAAGTATGCAGCTTCTGTCGACCATTCCCCGGTTACAGATGCTCTCAAAAGCTGGGTCTGGAACGAGCACCCTGTGCGCTACTGAACTGCTACATTTTGTATATGATCCTCACTCTCTATAGTCAAGGTTAGGTTTCGGATACATGTCTCGTCGTGTAATCTACACATGGCGGTCACAACCCCTCGCTATAGATGAACTATCGCTAGATGATGATATTGACCACTCATCTCTCGTAGATGATGCTTCGGAGCTTGTCATGTCTGCCGCCCATGAGAGTCTTACGTCTCAGCAATATGTCGTTTACTCGGCAACATTCCAGGTCCCTGCATTCTACTTCACCGTACACGATCCGAGTTTGTGGTTATGTCGATGCTTTCTGGTATACTTCTGACTGAGACTGATATACAGGGGGAACACCTTTATCCCTTTATGATTTACTCCGGTCAACCTTCTTTCAGCCATTTGCGTTTGAGGAGACTGAGGCCTCTACCTTTGCACTCACCTGTCCGGCTTCATCGTTCCCATTGCTGTCGCAGGGAGACCACCCTACGTTGGGAATACCATGCTGGTTTCTACATCCTTGTGAAAGCAGTAATGCAGTCGAAGAAGTCATGAGCGAGGTGCAACAGGATGGGTTGATTGAGGGGTTCCGATTAGTGCGTTGGCTAGAGGTTTGGTTTATGATACTCGGAACCACAGTGAAAGGGTGATGATTACCAATCTGTATATGTATAACTTTTCGGTCCTCTTGTTTCATTTCAATACCTCTCTTTGTGGCGAACCGGAGCTTACTTCATGAGACTTTTTATACATATAAGCGGGAGGTTTTGGCGGTGGTTCCGTTCTTCACCGTTGTAACTTGTTCGACGGTCTGTAAATCTTCCGACTACTCAGGGTTTCGGGCCAACCACATCATTTATCGTACGATCAATACGAGATCCCAATCATTTGACTTGTCAGATTATTATATCCACGAGGCAGCCGGTGGTACATTTCTATTATATAAAGGTAATGCTACTATCGCATTTCGCTTCGACCTCCCGTATTTCTCCTCGTACCATCTTTCCCTTTCTCTCCCGCTCCATGGTTCGTATCTGGTTCGCTCATACCCGATCGGTATTGTTAAGTTTTCATTAGGCCCACGAAGCTGTTATTGTTGCCGCATCTCGAACTCCAGTGGGCTCGCTCAATGGGTCGCTGAAGTCCTTCACTGCCCCCCAACTTGGGACGATCGCACTCAAACACGCACTTGAATCAAAACAGATCGATCCTGCCGTCGTTGAGGAAGTTTTCTTGGGCAATGTGGTGCAAGCGGGCGTTGGCCAGTCGCCTGCTCGTCAGGTCGCACTGAGCGCAGGGTTGAAGACTAGCTCCGACGCGACCACGATCAATAAAGTCTGTGCCAGCGGCATGAAATCGGTCATCCTTGCGGCCCAAAGCATCCGATCGGGGGATCGCAGTGTAGTTGTTGCTGGCGGTATGGAGAGCATGAGTAACGCGCCGTTAGTCAATTCTGCATTCCAGATCTGAGCAATTTACCAACTTCTTATGTTCAGGTTCTTGCTTCCCCGTCAGAATCCGCTCTTTGGTAAATTCCAAGCCATCGATTCTCTCGAGAATGACGGGCTTTGGGATGTTTACAATAACTTTGCTATGGGAAACTGCGGTGAATCAGCAGGTGTTAAATATGAGATCTCCCGAGAATCACAGGATGGGCATGCAGTTGAGTCATACAAACGTGCGGAACGCGCCTGGAAGGCGGGTGTCTTCGACGCGGAGGTCGTACCTGTCACCATCAAGGGTAAGAAAGGCGATACCGTGGTTAGGGAAGATGAGGAGTATAAGAGGGTCATTTTCGATAAAATACCTTCCCTCAAATCTGCTTTCAAGCAAGGTGGTACAATCACTGCTGCAAATTCCTCTCCTTTGAGCGACGGGGCTTCGGCGTTGGTACTGATGTCTGCTGAGAAGGCCAGCGAGCTCGGACTCCAGCCCTTGGCTAAAGTCATATGTTGAGCCGGTTCCTCTATCCTGCTGTCAAGCCTATTTGACCTATTCTATTTGAAGCTTGGGCTGATGCAGGCGTCGATCCTATCGACTTCCCAGCGGCGCCAACCGTTGCACTTCCGCAGGCTCTCCAGAAGGCGAATCTGTCGGTGGAAGATATTTCATTGTTTGAAATCAATGAGGCCTTTTCTGTCGTCGTCCGAATCGCTGAGAAGGTCTTGAAGATTGACCCAACAAAGGTAAACGTGAACGGGTATGTGTTCTAAAGTGTTACCACATCCTACCATCCGTTTGATTATCTTTTCAAAGAGGTGCCGTTGCCCTAGGTCATGCTATCGGGAATTCAGGCTCGCGCATTATTGTCTCCCTTGTCCATGCCCTCAAATCTGGAGAGTATGGAGCAGCTGGGGTTTGTAATGGGGTGAGTGGATGTTCAATAACCATTTCAACGAGATCGGTTCAAATTTTCAATACAGGGTGGAGCGGCATCAGCGGTCGTTATTCAAAGGTTGTAGTTTCCTAATCGACGTGATTTAGACTGCTTTAGAATCCAAAAGTCAAATTTTGATCAAATGGTTGTCGCGAGGAATGACACTGAGATAGTGAAAAGATAAGCGGAGCGATCAAGTGCATGGCGCCTATTTTTGGATTCTGATAGGCGCAACCATCTTGGTTCAGCTCATGCCCCACCGATAAGAGAGACTAATTAAATCTAACAGATCCCGTCTCGTGCTATCACCCAAGGCTCCTTTGCCGCTTGCAATATAGCCCCTAGCATGGAATACGGATTCGCGAACGGGCTCCCGTGTTGGCGATAATAAGTTTATTGCGCTAATATTTAAGACGGGGTTGAAGACATTTTGGATTTGATGATTACCATGTCTTCGATTATTGACCACGATTCAGAGAAGAAGGCCTCTTCGCTGGACGATAATGTCATCATAGAGAGCCACGAGGTCTCCTCAATTAACATCAACAAAGGAGACGAAGCACTCCGGATTATCGGGGTGGAGCGAACAGCCCAGTTCAGCGAGGAATACAACCTCAAGCTTAGGAGAAAGCTGGTCCGTCCGCCTTGTTGCTTATCTGCTTGTATATCTCAAAATATTCTAAGGACCTACTGATTCCACCATTGTGCGCGACAGTGTACTTCACGCAGTATTTGTATGTTTGCGATCAGACACTCAGAGCTAAAGTCTAATATTTGGCACCTCAGGGATAAAACGTCGTTGAACTACGCAAGGTAATTAGTCACAGGTCGAAGTCGTGTATCGTTTAATGTCAATCAAACCGAGTCCAGTGTTATGGGACTTCCTATTACGGGCCAGGTAACTTGGTAATGGACAATTTTGCAAAAAAAAAAAAACTCATGGAGGTACCACTGATAGCGCTACAATCTCGTGTCCTTGGCCTTCTACCTAGGTAAATACCCGCCTCTTATGGGTGCCGTGCTGAATGTTGTTGCACAGGTTTTTTTGTTTGGGAATTCCCCACTGTATACCTTTCACAGAAGACGCGGCTGGCAAAATACCTCGGTGAATAATGATGCGCCCATGCTTTTACCCTCTGGTTCTTACCGCACGCGTTTAGGGGCCAATATCATCGTGTGGGGCGTCGTTCTTATGCTTCAAGCTGTGGGCACGTCGTTTGGCGCTTTTTTCGCCCTTCGCTTTATCTTAGGTGAGGACTTCAACGTTTCTTACATGTAAGGCGTTCCCACCAGGTATTTAGGAATGTGTGAGAGCTGTGTGGCGCCACTGCTGATCATGATTATATCTATGTTCTACAAGAAGGATGAACAAGTAAGCGTCCACACGATCTGGTGGGTGGTTTACTCACTCGGTAACAAGGCACAGCGCATTTCTTGGTTTTATGTTATGGTATGCCTTTGCACATTATACATGTGCTCTGCTGTTGACAAATGTCAATCAGAACGGCCTGACTCAAATATTCGGCGGATTTGTCGCGTACGTAAGTGTTCGAATCCCTTGTATGCCATGTTACATGGTAGCCAATTGTAGTTGGACAGGCAATATCGTTCTACAAAGGGCACGCTTTGGCTCCGTTTAGGATCATATATATCCTCCTTGGTGGACTTGCCATTATGGTCGGGATATGTGTCCTGATTTGGATGCCGGATTCGCCCGTGCATGCCCATTTTCTTACAAAAGAGGAGCGTATTGCAGCCCTCGAACGGGTTCGCGATGACCAGGGAGGTACAGAAAATAAAACTCTGAAAAAATATCAGATAATAGAAGCCTTCACGGATATCAGAGCATGGCTGATTGTCCTCACAACAATAATGAGTAGGTGCTTCCTAACTATGTCATAGTACATGTGGGCTTGGCACTGATCTCTGATAAGCAAGTATACCCAACGGTGGTCTTAGTAATTGTCAGCACAACCGTGAAGTTTTTTCTTTGTACAATCTTTACTGACTCGCCCCAGTCAGCAATCTTATCATCAAAGGCTTTGGCTATACGTACGTCGGGTCATTTCTTCTCTCGCCCACTTTCTGACATGCCCCGGTGAACAGTCCCAGGCAGACACTTGTCTTGTCTACCCCTTCGGGAGCAGTCGCTGCTGTAATGGTCCTGTTCTGTGGCTGGTATTCGGGAAGGAAGGTATGCGTGTGCCACTGAAACTTTTGTTGAGTCTGAATGAAATATTTCCCAGAATGAGCGTATGATACCAGTCATCTTTGCCTTGGTTCCGACTATCATTGGCGCTGGTGAGTAACTTATTCAACAAATTTTGGAAATGTTTTCACAAAAGATTTCACAGCAATGTTAATCGGTCTCAGCGGCTCAAGGAACAAGGGCGTATTGTTGTTTGGTAAGACGACCTCGATGCTTTCTACTGCGCTGTGTCCAAGTCCTGATGCACCTGTTCCATCATAGCGGTATATATCATTGGAACTTTCACAAGTGGACTGTCGACGGTGTATGCATGGAATGCCAGCAATACAGGTGGTCATACGAAGAAGAGTACTATCAATGCGATGACTCTGGTTTCGTTCTCCGTTGGTAATATCATCGGCACAGAAATATTTCAACCCAAAGATGCGCCAGGCTACATTCCTGGAAAAACCGCTATTCTGGTGCTTATGACTGTCCAGCTTGCCGTATGCTTTCTAATTAGATGGATCAATATTCGTCTGAATGCCAAGAAGAGGCAACATATAGCCGAATTAAAGATTCGCAACAGTTGGTCTGACGCAGATATTCAACGGGAGAGGGATAGACATGCATTCCTTGACTTGACGGACAAAGAGTAGAGTTCAATACCGAGTTTTACATGACAATCGCTCACTGATATTGCTCCCACAGGAATATATACTTTGTATACACAGCTTGATACCACATCACCCTTATGTAATGGTTGTGCTTTGAAATTCAAGTTGTTTGAACTCACCTTCCTTCTGCTATGGTCGACCCAAAAGCGACGTATCTTTCACAACACCTTTCCAATCTGCCAAAATTAGATAAAACGCACTTCGTATCCGCTTTCGTACGAGACCAGAGTTTTCACGCGAAGTCCTATGTTCTTGAAGGTCATGCCGCTGTATCACATCGGGATCGTGTGGTTTCACTCGGCGGCGAGGCTCAAGCGCAGGATGCTTTTGGCACACCTGTACTGAAACCACGTGTACCAACGAAGATTATCCTGGAATCTGTTCGCCAGACCCCTTTGAAGGATTATAAGAATAGGTCCCCAAAGGCTCTCGCAGAAGATCGCCTCAATCATCCCACACACAAACGTAAACGCCCAGGCTCAAGTGTGGCGAAACATCCTGGTCCTAAATCTAACACGCAGGGCTGTATGTCAAATAACAAACCGCCTTTCAAAATCCCCGTTGGCGACTTCGATGGAATAGATGAACAAGCCTGGCGTACGCTCATAGCTTGGAACAGTGGAAGTTTATACTTTACTGAGTATAGAATTTGTCTAGTTCGTCGAGAACGACGTGAACGGAAGCGTGCAAAGCGAGCTATAATCAATCCGACGGGATCCAGCGATATCGGCAACGAGACGGTGTCACATGCGAAGGGTAGACGAAATGCGAAGAATAAAAATTCCAAGGGGAACATTCCCGCAGGTTTTGCTTTGATGCATGGCTTCACTGCTACTAACGTGGGGGCAAGCAGGCTGACGGTAAGCAGTGTTTGGTTAATATATCCATTGGCATGCCCAACGACTCTCTTGTAGATCAAACCGTCGGCGAGCATTGGTGTTTTCAACAAAGGTAAAGCTTCAGCAAAAACCCGAGCAAATCGTAATTCTGCAAAGAAAGGTGGATAGATTGTCATACCATTCGCCGCATTTTGCTAAACTATTCACGTATAGGTCGTCGAAGCACAGGGTTTTCTGAGCTAGGCTTTTTGAACAACAATGAGCAACTTCACAGGTCATCAGAGAAATTCATTCCCATCCGTCAGTTGTCAAACATAGGTAGCCATTCGCGATCGTCAGATCGAAGTCCGGAAGAACAGCCCAAGAAGTACATCATAACAAACCGAAGACATCTTAAAGTAAGACCCTCAGAGACTAAGAAGAGGACACCGCGTAGCTTGCCCGGGAATGAGAACCAAAGCGCTACGTCCGTGGACGGGTTTGATACCTCTCACCCGAACAAGGCACCCTCCAGCCCTAATCCTTTACTTAAGGCCAATCCTGCAGGATCTACAGTATGGGATGTAGAAGCTGACACGGCCTCTCTTCTCTCTGCAGCCCTGTCCCCCCAGAAACGTAGTGTGGTGCTCGAAATTTGCAATCGTCCTTGGAATGACTCACCAGGGGATCAGGGTGCTGGATCTGACGACTCTCACCATGAGATGGCTCCTCGGCCGGAAACGCTGGCAGAGAAATCAGACAACCTTATTGCTGATGTGAAGAGCCCCAGCCCATCTCTCGGCCCTTCGCAGTCTGCCTCACAGCACTGTCCGTCTTATCCTCGCACCAATGGTACAATCCCTCGAGCAGATGCAAATTCGAAATACTTTCTTACCCAGAACTCCCACGCAGCTCAAACAGAACACCAGATCTCCCCTGAGAAACATCCCTTCAATTTAGTCACAGACTTTCTACCAGAACAAACAGAGAAGATGATGTCTGCTAGCTGCCTCGAAGCGATTTCAGCTCAGAATGGACACTCTCGTCAAGGTGGTCACGCAGGCACATCTAATCTTGCCAAGTATTCGGACACACAAGTCACACAACATCTGCCTGAAATTACTCCATGTTTGCAATCGAGTGTGACAGAACAGTTGACATTCACTTCACCAATGTTCGATGTCAAGGTTCAAGCTGTCGACCCAGATAATCACCTTGACTCAGAATTGGTCGATCTTGATCGTGGATATACTTCTTGGCGGGACTCGGAGTATTCTGTGGACTACTGCGCCGAAGACATGCATCTCTGGCTATCCGTGGATTATGGCGATGACTTTTATGTACTTGGGCACCACGGAGGTGATGTTCCGGAGGATAATGTCCCTTGCACTGTGTTTGACGTACGCGAGGATTACTTGTGCCATGAAGCTCGCAGATCCGAGGAGACGAATGTTCTAATCCAAGAATACGATTCAACCCGAAATTGGGAAGTCGAACACACCGACGAATATATAATAGAATCAGCTCTTGCTTTCGGCGATAAGGAAGAACACGACCTGGTTGATGGGCCCATCCTCTGCCGCAATTTGTATCGGAATAGTGACAATGAGGGCGAATACGTGGCGGATTTTTTTGGTAATGAACACGAAACTTTGGAACTGGACGAGGCATGGGACCAATTTTGTGGCGACTCCCACAATGGTGGATCACAAGTGTTGTTATTGCGGAACCTCGCGTCCAGGTCCAGCAGTGACCTTGACGGTAGCTTCCTGAGCGATTCTGAACCCGTCTACCCAGCAGCTATGTTCTCACAAGGTCGAGCCTTACTCGTGGGAATGACTCAAGGGGATCGAAAAGCAAACGCTGGGGTCGATACTCAGGCTCGTCAACCGTTGCTGTCATTAGTCGAGGCTGATGTCGCGAAATCTTTGAGAAACCATTGGCTTCCACAGAAACTGTAACCCCATAATTGTACTTTGAATATGTCCTAATACTGTACCAATGCAATCAGTTCGTCAGGGGGTGTGACCTGTGACCTCCCTGACGAATATCTGAGTTCGGCAATGAGGTGAGTGACCCGTGACCTCCAGATATTTTCGTCAGGTGTGATGCAATTTTAATCTGCATCAACAACTATACAGTTCTCGGTGCATGCCGGTGTATGTGTCCAGCATCATGCATCAACCAGCGGAAGGAATCTTAATATGTACGTACGGTAGACACATGTGTTGCGCGTGTGCAGTGGGATCCCGTAAAAGAGTAGCGGATCATCGTACATATAACATTACGTTGCAATTCACAATTGTTTGGTCTTTAATGTACCATAGAATTTGCAAAATACAGTTGATTTATGTTTACTGCGGAGCTCTCTCAACTCTCTTTCTCAAAAATGCCCAATCCATCTCATATTCCACAACATGTTGAACAGATCATCCTGCCTGCTACAAATATGTCAGTTGTTGACTTTCTGGACTTCAATTGATGTTGAAGACCCAAAGGAGCTCACAGAGAATGTCAAGAACACAGTATGCCATTCCATCTGTAAAAAAAATCAAATTCGATCGGAAATAAATATTTTGATGTCCGGAACACATCAGGTTAGTGGGCCAGAAATTCTTGAGTCAAGTCAGAAAGTTTACCTTCTCGTCCCTTACATTCAACTGTGTGCTGTCAAAACATTCCTGTTCCTTTGCTAGGTAGCCGGATAATGCAACTTGAAGGCCCGGATATTGATCCATTCTGACTTTCCAGGTAACGGTTCAAATCTTCATATTTGTTAGAAAACATGTACAGTTACCTATCATAATTTTTCTTATTTTTTCGCAATGGTATTACACCGGGAAACATTGAAATTATCAATGAACACAACTGTGAGACGGATAATTCTCATGTATCCTATATTTAGAATATTTATGCAACTGTACACTCGCGTCGTAAAAACAGTATTCAAATATTGTACAACAGTTGTAACTTAGTA
>QLOK01003609.1:0-14236 GCA_003313805.1 Tricholoma flavovirens
TCTCGTGATATCATGTGATGTGTTGGTCATGTGATAAGGTTTAAATAAACCGCTCTCATTACAATAACCCCCTGCCAGTCGAGGCCAGACATTACCCTGCCAATAGGCAGCATTTACATAGTCATGCTTGCACTGATGGAGTGCGAGCTAGTATTCCTTACATGAGGTATGGAGTACATAATAATGAATCACTGAATAAGTTTGTCTACTACAATCCATGTGCATCCACATGGATCATCTGAGAAAGTGGTACCCATGCCCAAGGGTCCACAATTCGCCTGCTCGAACTGCAGGCCAGATCCTTGGGTGGCTTGAGCTACCGAGGAATTTTCAACTATCACATTGTGTTTGATAATGGACACTGGATTCCCGCTGTCTCTATGGCCAGCCAGTCCCCACCACATATTGAAAGATGTGCATATATTGACCTTGCCCCCAAGCGAGGGTGAATGCGCAGATATACAAGTTTGTATACTCAAAAAAGTGTAGTGAGCCAAGAAACCTTGTAGATCACATGAGGCAACAAGTACAAATAACGTATAATTGCTTGTGTATGTGATACAGGATAAAGTTTGGCTACTGTACAGATTAGGAAGGAGCCGGTTTTATAGGACCGGCTCCGTCTAAATATAATATGTCCAAACATGATCCCCCTGGGTTCGGTGGGAATCACTACAAGTACTCAGGACACACACCAGTACTTTTCGCATTGGGGATAACAGGTCTATACAGTAGTCCAATCAACCTTGATCAACCTCAAACTTCTTCAATTGGATTTTTGAGCAATGTCGCACAATATTGAGCCCCTTGAACATCTTTGTTCTAACTTTGAGCACTAGCAAAACTTTCCCATACCTCATATTACCCCTCCGAACCTCATTTGATAAGTATAAATCATGTTATGAACATTTGATTGATTGTGAACAGCAATATTGAGCCCATGATAATTCTCAAGCTCTTTGATCAAGCTTCTTCGAACAACTTTGCAATATTTGCTACAACTCCAGATATGTGTCTCAATCAATTTATGAGCCCTACAAATGTCTTTGAACCCTCCTCAATCATTGCAATCTTCATTGATCAACTTCAAACAAGTTCAATCAAACTTTGAGCATACTCAGCACACTTCAGCAGCTGTATTCATTATAATCGGACATTTGAAGGACATGAGAGGATTTTTGAAGTATTTTGGACTCCTCAAAGGGAACACATGTATGTACCACATGATACCATTTTGTTTATGTTGCATTCACATCATTTCATCATTTACCTGTCCTATTTAGCCCCATATTACCATTCTCATCCCACCTCATGTAGGGCTCATGTTCAATTTCCTTTTTAGTACTATCTTTCATATGTCATATAAACATTGTATTAGATACTTTTTCAGAAGAATATCATTTGTGTTATCATCCCAGTAGTTTGATTCAAGTGATCATACACTTGAGTCCAAGTATTCCATCTTAGTTTGTGTTTGAGGTAAGGAATGAACAGTGACTGAGGAAAACACAGTTGATTGACTTGGGGGGATGTAGCAGAGATCCAGCCCTTTATATAGGTTTTGGAAGTGTGCACAGACCATGTCCAAAACCTATAAATATGGTTATGGTCTGGCTCTCTGGATCCCACTCATCCCCCACTTCTCTACTCTACTACATGCTCATGCTGTTACTCTACTCTCTGCTATATCTACTATAGATAGACTATGCTTGTATGTACTTGGAGTATGTATGCTGTAGTAGTGTATGTTGGAAGTATGCAGGAGTAGTGTGCTTAACAGTTTGAAGTTTTGCAAAATTGTTGCAATCTTCCTTGATAAATCATCGCACCTATATGTATATCAAGCCTCCCGAACCTCGTCTCTACCTCGATATTATCGTATTCACCTCATGTTTACCTCATTCATCACATCCCCATCATCTCTCCTCTCATAATACTCATTCCTTGTACTCCAATTGATCAAACTTTTATTGCATCCTTGATATTTCCTTGAACTCTCTTTGATATCCCTCGCTATTAACCCCCCCAACCTTGACCTAGATCTCGATATTCAGTACCACCTCACTACCTTCCTCTAACCTGTGTTATACCATGCAAAGCCCTTTTTAGGTGTTTTGTTTGGGTTTCCTGGTCGAGTATTATCAGTGTGGAGATCAGCCAGTTTTGAGTTGGAAACCCGAGAAGCCAGTGGATGCATTCATGGTGTTCATGATGGCAAAGTGTACACAGGGGAGTTTGGCTAGCCAGCCCTTCTGGTTGTCGACATGGTACTGAATGGCTTGATTCATGGTTTTGTTTGTCCATTCACTGCTGCCATCAGTTTCAGGGAGGATGTTGACATTTTTAGTTTGACACTGGTGAGCTTTTGGAGTGCAGTCCAGAGGTCAGCAGTGAAGCATGCATCTCTGTCAGAGATGAGGTGTAACATGAGACCATTTTCACAATACCATTCATCGAAGAGCACTACAGTGACCTGGGCGGCGGTGTATGAGGAGTGAATACCAGTGATGTGTATATCAGCACCAAGGACTTCCATCATGGTCAGGATGGTGTCCTTCCATTCTCCTCTGGTAGTGGGCTGATGAAATCCAGGGCAATGGTGTCAAAGTGGTCATCAGGTATGCAAAGGACCAGTGGGTTTCATGGTCTGGTTTTTGTTTCTCTGGCACTCAGTGCATGATGGGATGTATGCATTTTCCAAGTCCCAGCGCATGTTTGGCCAGTAGTAGGAGCAACAGAGGGATTTGTAGCTTTTATCAAAACCAAAATTGTTAGGAAACATGTACAGTTACCTACTATAATTTTTCTTATTTTTTCGCAGTAGTATTACACCATAAAACATTAAAATTATCAATGAATGCAACTGTGAGATGGATAATTCTCATGTGCCCTATATTTAGAATATGTATGCAACTGTACACTTGCATCATAGAACAGTATTCAAATATTGTACAACAATTGTAACTTAGTATAAAAACCAATAAATACTAAGAGACACCTCAGTTTTGTCCTCTTAGAATTCCCACCATCACATTGTGTGTGGAAACACCTTCATCAACCAACCATTCTATTTTTACCGCATCACATCAACCTTTGATCCCCCTTTCTATATTCATTGTGTCTTCTTGTAGAGCCTGCATGAAGATCCTAGTGTGGATTTGATGTTGCCCTGACAGAAGAACACAACTCATATTCCATGTGCCCTCACTTTTGTTTCACCCTGCCACATCCGATTACCAATCCCCAATCCTCTTGTCACAAGACAAGAGTAACTTGTGTTTACATATCTACTTTCACTTTGTAATCTGCACATCAGCACTGCCTTACATTGTGGTCATCAGTGCTTGAAAGGCAGTACTTGTCTGTAGGACAGCTGCAACCAGACAACCATTTGGCTCTGGTTTAGTGTACTATTTTTAGTGCTAGTTATGGCCTTTTGCTTTAGTGTAGTAATTGCTGAATTGGATTGCCGAAGAAAAGGTCCTGAGTCAGCCAAAGAACCTTGTTAGGTTTTATTTGTAGCAATGATGTCATAACTGATGACATAATTTCTGATTCTGCTAATCATGATTTTATGCTGGAAGAAAAAGTTGACATGCTCACTATGCAACTTTCTCAACTAGTAAATTACATCACGCTCCAAAACCCTATTCAGCTGGCACCTACCATGGAGGAAGAGGTGGATGAATTTTTATCTCATCAGGAGGAAGAGTTGTCACAGAATACTGGAGATGGCAAAGTTTGCTTACCTAAATTCGCACTGCCACAATTATTTGATGGGACAATGAAGGACAAGTTTATTAAATGTGCCTCCAGCACATGTTGCTCACTGCTGAGTCATTATATATATGTATGCAGTCCTATATACATGGCTCACATTGCTTGCCTTCTGCCTCCAGCACTTTTCTCCAGCTTGTTGGGGTGCTCTGCCCCCAAACCCCTGGCGGCATCCTATTACTTTACTCAATTCTTCAACACACCCAGGGACCTTTGGCCCCTGGGTGTGTGTGGAAGTGGGGACATGAGTGTGTAAGTGTGTACCATGTGTACCTATATATATTATACATTATACTACTTCAAGTCATTATATACATTAATCAATCAGTACTTCATTATATACAATATTTTTTGTCATTGCCATTTCACTTTCACTGTCCCATATCGCTTTGATGTTGTGCACAGACTGAACATGTGATATCCCCACATAGAACTGCCCATGTGTAAACACAGCACTCCTAAAATCCAATCCAACATGCTGAACTGACTGCCCCTGTGCTTTGTTGATAGTCATTGAAAAGCAAAGCCATACTGGAAACTGCAGTTGAGACAGTGTAAAGGGCAGTTGACCTTCAATTGGTTGCAGTCACATCCATGGAATAAACACCTATTCTCCAGCATGATCTCCTGTGATCAATCTAATTTCCAACACTCAGTTTCTTATCTGTGTCAATATCCCCCTAGTTCCATTGCACACTCCAGCCATGTTAAGATTCCGCAGCACCATCACTGGACATCCAACTTTGAGATCCAAGTGTGCCAAAGGTAGACCTGAGCAGCTGATTGAATTCAGATTTTCCACTGGATACAGGAGTTCCCCATTTTCATTGTTCCCAATAGAGTCTGCACTGTGAAACACATGCTCCTGTCCAGAAAATTTTGAGAGAATGTGATGATTCAGATTGTCCACATCATCATTCTTGCTTGCCAGAATCACCTGTTGTGAGAAATACTGATCTGAATGGTTGGCCTGATCATAGATTCCAGGATAGATAGTGTCAATAAGTGAATCAACAGTGTTTTCAGGACATTTTAAATGATCAGGGAGAGTGATGTTCCCAAGCTCATCTGTATGACCACCTTTTCCAACTTCCAATTGCCACTTTGCAAATTCAAGCTCTTGGGGATCATCTGTGTCCAAACACATGTTTCTTCTCAGGTGAAGCACCAACAATTTGAGGCTGAGACCCCCTTTCAATCACAGGCAAAATCTGGTGAAAGTCACCACCAAAAACAACAGGCAGGCCACCAAAGGGTTTATCAGATTGGAGAATATCTTTTAGACTGTGGTTGACAGCTTCATGAAGATGTTGATGCTGCATGAGAGCTTCATCCCAAAATAGGCACGACCTTAACAGTATATTCAAACTACATTTCCCTTGATTACTTCATTTTGACAAAACCTCTATGGCCACCCAAACCCAAACCACTTGAAATTCCCAACATGCTGGGCTAACCGCCCAACCACAATCCTGTTTGACCCCTGCAAGACATGGTACCACTTTTGGTACCTCCACACATGTAATATCAGCATTCCAACCCATAGGCTCTGGTGCAGAATCTGTCAGCAGTCAAAACACACCAAGACAGCACAATAACTGCACAGCACCCAAGGTACCAGAAGACATTGACAGAACTAACAATGCTTCTGAAGCCTCACCATTAGATTATGTCGAAGGGCCCCAAGATTTCCCTGATGACCCTCCTGACCCAGAGAATGGTGATGGAGGAGATGACAGAGATCCTGATGACCCTGGCAACGACGAACCAGACAATGACCAACAAACTCCCAACGAGAACAAAAGGTTTCTTCAGGTCATGTCTGACCTCGCAATTGGCATTTGGACATACCACCAGCCACAATCTGCCCCCAAGCCTGATAAAGTCAAGGTGCGAGAACCTGACACTTTTGATGGCTCTGACCTGCACAAATTGCATGACTTCCTCATCTCATGTAGCCTCCATTTCCGCGATCGACCCCATGTGTTCTCCTCAGATGAGAAAAGGATTCTCTTCGTGCTCTCCTACCTCAAGGGAGCAGCAATCAATTGGTTTGAACCCGGATTAATGGACCCGACTGATAGTGCACATTGGATGTGGGACTTCCCCGCATTCATGAATGAACTTGAAGCCAAATTCGGTCCCCATGACCCCATAGGCAATGCCAAGAAAGCCCTCACTGAACTATCAATGAAGGAACACTCATGCATCATCAAGTACAATGTCGAGTTTTGGAAACTTGCCTCCAAACTCAATTGGAATGAATCTGCATTTAGTGCGCGCTACTTCTGTGGACTTCCGCTATGGCTATGAACAGAAATCCTTCATGGTGGTAAACCCACCAAACTTGCCAATTTATGTTTAAAGGCACAAGACGCCAATGAAATCTATTGGATGATGAAGGATGAAGCCAGTCACAAGTCGAAGCCTTCCAACAAGAAGGACAACAAACCCTTGAACTCAAACTTGAACAGTGTGAAACCTGCGAATGAATCCTCAGGAAATGCTTCGAAACCCAAGCCCACCAATAAGCTGAAGAACTCGAAAGAGAAATTCAGGGATTCCTCAAAGGTAGGAAAAAATGGGAAACTTACCACTGAAGAACGGGAATGCTGAATGAAGCAAGGCCTTTGCCTTTATTGTGGAGAAAAGGGCCATGTAGTGCAAGACTGTCCCAAGTCCAAGACAGCCAAGGCCCATGCTGCCACAGTTGAAGAATCCAAGTTGGATTCCACAGACTCAAAAAAATAGTCAGCAACCCTCATGATCAAGCTACACAGGCTGAGGGTTGCATTGACCTTGACCACATAGCAAAATTTGTTCAACTTAACACAGCCGCTCTTTCCAATCCAGATTCCCTCTATGTCACCTTGACCATTCCCTCATTTTCACTCCCCGTTCATACCCTCATAGACTCCAGTTCCTCTCACTGCTTCATAGACAAGACCTTTGCCAACAACCATAATATCCCCATATTTGCAGTTCCACCTGTGGGACTCTGTCTGTTTGATGGAACCTGCAACTCCATTATCTCACACAAGCAGTGGAAATCCCGATACTTTTCCTGACTGGTGTTACACTAGTCCTCAAGTTTTTTGTCACTTTGCTTGACTCTTCCTGTTCAGCGGTTCTTGGACATAATTGGCTAAAACATTACAATCTGTTGATTGACTGGTTTACAGGCCATATTGCTTTCCGTTCCGCTAATCATAGAGGTCCAGCTCCCCAGACATCTCCTGGAGAAACAGCTTCGCTGCCTGATCCATTTGAACCCCTCCTCGACCGGAAACCCACACTAAACCCGACCCCTGACCCTTCTACTCCCAGTTCCTCTCCACCACAAATCTCCTTGATTAATGCTCCTGCCTACATGCGAGCTACCCATTTACAAGGATCCTTAGTTTTCCAGCTATCTCTAACTCAGGAATCTGCATATGGAAAGGCCATGCATACCGTGCCTACTGTGGATCTCTCCAGTGTTCCGGAAGAATACCACAAGTTTGCTGATGTCTTCGGCAAGAAGAAGGCTTATACCCTTCCTCCCCATTGTTCCTACGACCTGAAGCTCGAAATGGAAGAAAGCACTTTGCCTCCTCCTGGATGTATGTACTCCTTGTCCCCCTCAGAATTGGAGGCACTTTGTGCTTTCATTGATGAGAACCTAAATAATGGCTTCATACAACCCTTGAAATCCCCCCATGGAGCACCCATACTCTTTGTCAAGAAAAAGAGCAGAGAATTACGGCTTTGTGTAGATTACTGCAGCCTCAACCAACTCACAAAAAAGGACAGATACCCACTTCCCTTACTATCCGACCTTCTTGATGCCCCAAAAAAGGCCCACATATACACCAAAATTGATTTGCACCATGCTTATAATTTAGTATGCATTGCTGACAGTGAAGAATGGAAAACTACCTTCCATACCCATTATGGTTCCTATGAATGGTTGGTTGTACCATTTGGTCTTACAAATGCACCAGCAACTTTTCAACGATTCATGAATGACATCTTTCATGACCTCCTGGACATTGCACACAAACAGCCTCTACACAGGTGCACAGAAATGTGAATTCCACAAAGACACTGTGGAATACCTTGGATTTATCCTTTCACCAGACAGTTTGCATATGGCCCAAGATAAGGTCCAGTCCATTACAGATTGGCCTGAACCCTGCAAGGTAAAAGACATTCAGTCATTCCTAGGGTTTTGCAATTTCTACTGCTGCTTTATCCACGGATATTCCAAGATTACTGTACCACTGACCCAGATAACCTGCAAATACGTGCCCTGGAATTTTAGTGAAGATTGTCAAACCACTTTCAATCATCTGAAAGAGGAATTCACCCACACCCCTATACTCACCCATTGGGTCCCAGATTCTCATATGGTCGTCGAAACTGACACCTCAGACTATGCCCTCGCTGCTATCCTTTCCATCTATACTTCTGATGGAGACATCCACCCCATTGCATTCCATTCACATTCCTTCAATGCTGCAGAACTGAACTACAACACTCATGACAAGGAATTATTAGCCATCTTTGAAGCATTCAAGCATTGGTGCCAATACCTTGAAGGCAGCACAATTCCTGTCGATGTGGTTACTGACCACAAAAACCTGGAATATTTCGCTACCACAAAGTTACTCACTCGCCAAGCTTGCTGGTCTGAATACCTTTTGCAGTTCAGTATGGTTATTCACTTCTGTCCTGGGAAGCTAGGAGCAAAACCCGACGCTCTAACTAGATGATGGGATGTCTACCGCAAAGGGGGAAACAGCGACTTCGCCATAGCAAATCTGAGCAACATGCACCCTATATTCACCAATAAGCAACTCACTGCCTCATTACAGGCAACTTATTTCACCTCACCAATCCTTCATACTGCAGTGATTATGGATATTGAACAACTCCATAACACCATCTGAGAATCTTACTCCCTTGACCCCATTTCTGCCGTGCACTTCCCATGCACTTCTAATCCCAAGTGGACCATTGATAGCAGTGGTTTACTATGTCATAAATACCGCATCTATGTTCCTGATGCTAACAACCTTCGACTCAAGATCCTGCAGTACAAACATGATCACATTCTGTCAGGACACCTTGGACAGAACAAGACACTCCAACTAGTATGACGAGACTACGTATGGCCAAACCTTCAAACATTCATCCAACATTTCTGCAACTCATGCACAGCTTGCAAATGCTCGAAGGCCCCACAGCATAAACCTTACAGCTTTTTGAAGCAACTCCCAGTGCCAGAAAGACTGTGGAACTCCAGCTCCATGGACTTTATCGAACACCTACCCATGTCCTCTGGCCACACCTCCATCCTCGTCATAGTTGACCATCTATCAAAGCAAGGTATCTTCATTCCCACTGTGGATGAAATCACTGCTCCCCAACTCGCAAAGTTATTTGTGATCCATGTATTCTTGAAGCACGGAGTTCCCATGCATGTTATGTGTGACTGCGGATCAGAATTTGTTTCTGCTTTTTTCCATTCTCTAGGACAAGCCCTGGACATGAATATTCACTTCACCTCAGGCTATTACCCAGAAGGAGATGGGCAAACCGAACATCTCAATCAGACCTTGGAGCAATACCTACAGATATTCTGCAATTATCAGCAGGATAATTGGTCTGAGCTTCTGCCCCTAGCTGAGTTCACATACAACAATGCTTCAAGTGCTACCATGGGTGTTTCACCCTTCTATGCCAACAAAGGATATCACCCGAACATCACTGTATATCCTGAACGAGAAATCACATCACAACATGCCCATGAATATGTCGTGGATGTAGATGAACTCCACACTGAACTCTGCACCCAGATGTCCACAGCGCAAAAATGCTACCAAGAACCTGCAGATCACTGACAGCAACCCGCACCCAACTTTACCATTGGTCAAAAAGTCTTTGTTAATGCTGACCACATTTGTATCACAAGACCATCCAAGAAACTCACTGAGGAATACCTTGGCCCATTTGAGATTATAGCTCAACCCAGTACCCACTCATTAACACTACACCCCGTCTTCCATGTTTCCCAACTGGAACCAGAAGTCCCAAACCAAATCCCAAATCGAGTGCAACCTGCACCCCCTCCTGTCATAATCAATAATGAACTTGAGTATGAGATAGCCGAAATCTTGGACTTGAAAATTGACAACCACAGGAAATGTAAACTCTTGTACTTCGTTTGCTGGACAGGTTATGAAGGCACTGATGAAGAAAACTCCTGGTTACCAGCTACAGAACTTGACCATGCCCAGGAACTTATCTCTGACTTCCATGTGCATTACCCACGCAAACCTGGTCCCTTACCCCTCTAAAGTTTCACTTTGTCTCAATTATACTCTTATGATTTCTTTTTAGAAACAGATAGTTTAATTATTTACACAAACAAGTTTTCCATACTTTTCTACAGTATGGAGGACCTGCATTTTACCTGCCGCCTACTCCAAAGCCATGTCACCTCCCCCCTCTGTAACCTCTCCCTCTGCTGGACTACCCTTCTTCCTGTCTTCCGACCCCTCAATCCAAGTTTGGAGGAATTCCCAGAATTCCTGGTTTTCCTCCTCCAGCTCCCTAATCTCCTCCTCCATCTTGCTGTCCCTCCACAAATCGAACCATTGGTTGTCGAGACCATGGTCTGTGATCTCATCGACCTTGTCAGCCACGCCCTCCTGCAGCACACCCAATCCTCTCCAGCCTCATGTTCACCCCTTCCAACTCTGTCCCCATCTTCTCAATCCCCACCACCAACCTCTCAAACAACTTCATCCCATCCCCACCCAGAGTGGGAAACCCACTCAACCCCATGGCCAACTCACTCCACACCGCCTTGCACTTCTGCTTGACTTTGAGGCAGGACTTACAAGTCCTACCCCATGCCCCTGCAACCCGCACGCAGTCCACTTTTTGGAGATTACATCTAGAAAAGCCATTAGAAGTAGCAAACTAGAAAAGAAAAGGCCACACACTTGTGGCAGGACACCTCTGACACCTCTTCCTCTTTGACCTCCTCAGCTGACTTACATTTTTTGGCAGCAGGTGCCTCATTGTTCCTGTCTGTCATATCCACTCGACGCTTAGCGACTTTTTTAGTGGCCTTCTGCACCGCTTCCACTGCCACAGCTGCCTCTTCAGCTTTCTTGGCCTCTGCCAACTGTGCCAACTTCTTCTTTTTCTCCTCACACTCCTGTTTCCATCTCGCCTCAGCAGCCTCCTCCTCCTCCATGGTGGCCAATTCAGCCTCAAGGTCCACAGCAGTCTTTTTCAAACTGGATGATTTGTTGGTAGTGGCTGGCATTGGAACAGACAATGGATAGATGCTAGAAGATGATGGTTGGGAGTAAAATCAAGAAATTACCGAATCAAGACATTGAACAATCACGTGCCTCGAAGGCTCGACACTAAGGGGGAAATACTGTTACGCTCCGATCTTCTGACATCACAAAACCCACGTGATGACCATGGTAATACTGATAGGAAGGATCACAAGGATTAGTAAATCGAAATAGCAATCAGGTACTACAAGTACAACTCAGGAAATTAGGAGAGAACACTGTGGAATATTCTAGGCTTTGGGCAACCTGCACAATCCCCAAGTTATCTTACTCATCTATTAGTAATAGGCATTGTAGACTCTACTAGATTATTGTAGAAACATTTGTACTTAGTATATAAGCTTGCACATTAGGTTGAGCTATTCAGTTTGAATATTGATTAGTTAAGCACTACTTGGAATCTTCATCCTCACTTGCCATCTAGCATGGAAACCCAGCACATAACCTGTGCATTCGCATTCAAGTCCAGTAAATCAGAGACAACCCTAATCAAGAGGAAAGGCGCAACTTCTTATAAGTTGAAGCCAAGTCTCGTTTGTCCCCCTTCAGAAAACCCGTGCATTTTCCAATTCCTCCCTTGCAATAGGCACGACCTTAACATCCATGAAGAAAGAAAGTCTAGCCAGTCTTGTTGTTGACAGCATCCATGATCTCATCAAAGGCAGCCCTCTGGTCTTGGTTGAAAGTGTCCTGGTTCCTTGCTGCCAACTCTGCCTGCTCTACTGCATCATATCTGTGCTGCTCTGCAATCAAATGGTTTCCAATGTTGGCTTCCCAATCCTGAGTGATCTGAGGCATGTCTTTTAAATCCTTCTCAAGAGATTTTCTAGAGACCAACAGAAGTTGATTGATCAAATAGAGGCCATAGTCCTGAACATCATCATCTGTTGGGTTGATGCAAATGTTGCTGTGCTGAAGGTGATACTGCAAGTCATCACAAATGTGTGGCCAGTATGTGTTCCAAAGCTGTGCAGGATTTGAGGGGGCACAGTCACAAAGAATGGTGACAAAGAGATGATGGAGCTGATGACCTGTTGCCATTGACTTTGCCTCCTCCAAGCACTGGAGCCACTCCTGATCATCCTCTAAAAGTCCACGTGCCAGACATGCCTCACTGAATGAGGGAGCCATATTGCCCTGAAAAGTACAAAGGTCCTCATATGATGTTGCTCCCTTGACAGCTGTGAGAAGGAGCCAGAGATAGAAGCATTCACCAGCAGTAGGAGGAACATAGAACATCATTCCAATAGCAAATCCTCTCTGTCTGGGCTTCCACTTGTGGGTTTCATTTTCCTCCACAAATTTGGAGGGAAAGTCCTGATAAAAGACATCCCATGCAAGCTCTGGATACTCCTGGTTTGATTTGAAATAGGCAGTGAGAGTAGTGTCATGTCCTGCTGCATTCTGGACAACCTCCTGGATAGTCTGCTGACCATTCTGATTCCAAGTGACATACTGCTGGCCAGGAAGGTGGACCTGAAGTTGTACAACATTTGGAGATGCACAATGCATGGGGAAATGGAAAAGATGCCAAACACTTCACAAGCAGAAATATAGTGAGCATCCAGGTATTGTTTGACTTCATTGTTGCAAGTCCCAAATTGCATGGTAATGCGATCATGGCCCTTGTAGACATACTTGTAGATGTATTTGATGGCCTTGATAGAAGCAATGGACTTGATGTTGATGTGGCAACAGTACTTCCAGATGAGATATGCACAGTAAGTGACCACCCAGCGATTGTCGACCTGCTTTCCCCAACCCTGATGTGTGCATCCAGTGTCCCGACATCTGGTAGAAGCATAAGAATCCTCAGAAATCTCTAAAAGGCTTTGGAAAGTTTTTGGAGCATCTTCCATTTTGCATGCAGGGAGCATTGGGAATTTCAGCACCACATGGCTTGTGCCTCTGGCACTTGGCTCACATTGCTTGCCTTCTGCCTCCAGCACTTTCTCCAAACCCCTGGCTGCATCCTACTACCTTACTCAATTCTTCAACACACCCAGCGACCTTTGGCCCCTGGGTGTGTGTGTGTGTCTATATGTGTCTATATGTGTCTATATCAGTTAACCTTCAACAGTAGCATCTGTCAAATGAACTCCTTTTCTCTACCTGAATCTCCAGTAATAATCTCAATTTCCAACACTCTGTTTCTTTCTCATCAGAGTCATTAATTTTCTGTAAATCTTTACTCAGTCAGTCAAAACAGCCAGGAGCTTTCACCCCTGCCTGTGTGAGTGGCTGTTGCATATATACAACATATACATTAATCTAATAAATCTTCATTATCTACTACTTTTTTTCTTCCCTATATTACATTCAAGTTGGCTGCATTTGCATCTGTGAAATGAAGACCTTTTCTCTAGTAGGGTCCTTAGTGACAAACTGAATTTCCAACTCTCTGTTTCTGATCTGAGTCATTAGTTTTCTGTAATTTTTTTGTTCAGCTAGTCAACACAGCCAGGAGCAAGCCAGGGAGGCAGGACTTCACAGGGCTTCACCTTGGTCTACAGATTCCTTCAAAACACCAAAAACACCCCCACTGGAAGAGAGCCCAGAAAGAAAAGGAAAATAATGTGCCAAAAGAGATGAATTAGCCGAGAATGTCATTATTAGTCACAAGTCATATATTGGTAATCACACAGCCACCACATGACCATTCTCCCTTTATTACAGACAAGTTTTTTAAATGTGCCTCTGGCACACATTGCTCACTGTTGAGTTATTATACATATATATGTATGCAGTCCTATATACATTGAGTCATGCCTATATACATCAAGTCATTATATACATCAATCAATCAGGACTTCATTATATACAATATTTTTTCTTTGAGCCACCTCACTTGTGCTTGGCCAGATAGCTTTGATGTTGTGGACTGACCGAACCCTTGATACTGCCACATAGAACTGGCCATGTGTAAACACTGGACTCCTGCAATCCAATCCCACATGGCAAACTGACTGCCCTTAAGATTTGCTGATGGACATGGAAAAGCAGAGTCAAAGTGGAAACTGGAGTCAAGACAGATTAGATGGCAGTTGTCCTTTGATAGGCTGGAGTTGCATCTGTGGAATAAACACCTTCTCTCCAGCATG
>QLOK01003610.1:0-17487 GCA_003313805.1 Tricholoma flavovirens
AAAGACAAGAGGGTGAATAACATATGAATAATGTATGATATTCGAATTGCAGAATACAAATGAAATATCTAAGCTTAAATACTAATATTAAATCTGAGATCAGAGACCGAGGTAAGAGCTATGTACGTTAGCTGTGGTCGGCAGTACAGGCAGTACCCGAGGTAATTACCTGAGGTAAAATCCTATGAGTAACTACAGTAACTATGTACAAAGTCTACACTATGCACTGGAATGGAATCTGATCGATCTCAACAAATATCAGAGTTTGGAGCGGTGTTCCATCGGAAGTCCGAGCCAGGTGGAATGGAATGTAACATTGAGTGAGCAGAGCAGTGCTTGGCTCATGTCAAGCATGACTTGGATTGTTTCGTCGAGATTGTAAGGTTGAATGGTGTTGATCCTACTCTGCTTCTTGAACAAAAAAAGATGCAATCTTTACCGAGACTTGCAATGTCCAGACATCCAACTGTATAGCTGTACCAGGACTGTTCAGAACTTTTGTAAGTTGACCCAACCAGATCTCGTACTATGTAATTTAACCATAATGAAGTCTTAGGGTTATTTATATATTCCTTATCATTCTCATGTCATGTTTTTCTCAAGTGCTATAGTCAGTCTGTAGTTGTAAGCTGTACACTATCACATTTGATTTTTATGCTCATTTAAATTACTGGTGTCATTCAAATGGTTCATAAGAGGGCCTGGTCGCTCAATGCAGTTCCGCCCAGTAGCAAAGGCTGAGTCAATCTAACAGCATTACTCGCTCTTAACTGGCAATGTCATGGTCCCATCAAAACTTGATAGATTGCAGAAGTTCATACAAGTGGCGTCTACATGTGTAAGCACATTTTCTTTCTTGTGGAAGCTACAACTAACATGTAGTACTTTTACTGCATATCCTACACTCTATCCAGCGCTGTGATATCAGGTACAAAGTCCATACTGTGCATATATACTTCTGACTACTACCGTAAAACTATGTGTCATTTGGTGTACATCTGGCTCAAACAACCCCAGGCTCCCATGCGGCTAAAACAGAGGTTAGTGGATGGGGCAGGTAGAAGGGGGGCAGAAATGGCAGGCAGTAGAATACAGTGTCATTAGTATTGTAAATGCTTGGGATGATGTGTAGCCAATGATCCTATCAAATATTCCATGGAGGAGCATGATGCATCCTCAGACCCTTTCTCAAATGATGACTCAACAAAATATGACACAGAGCGACTCACGGAGATGCTATCACTCTGGATCAATCTGCATTGCAGTGTGTCAAGTGACTTTTCACTGGGTCTGAGGACTTGTGCATCATTGTATAGGTCCGGTTTTACAACAGATGAAGAAATGAAGAAACTAGGCCCAGGCCCACAGCCTACTTGAATACTAGATATGAAATTGCATCTTACTAGTAGTTACACAAGTTTGGGAAGTGAGACTCACCAGCATTGACTACAGCTGAAGCCTGAGGTCTTTTTAACACACTACAGGAGGAGCACCCTTCAGATTTGTGACTTGACAGAGTCAGGCTTGGTGCCAAGGTAGGATAATCAGCTGGTGGAGTAGTAACATGAACCCAAACAATTTTCCATTGGATTAGCCACTGACAGTGACACAGGACAGATGATACCCACCTTCCCTGCACAGTAGTTGTGGGAGATTGTAGAACATGTTCAATGTTCATGACAACTAGCAGCTGTTAAACTTTGCGAGGCAATTAATTAATATGGACTCGGAGAGAGTTCAAGAGTTCACAGGCTTAGTATTAGTAAATGCCTGGTTAGTACCAGAGTCATGATACCACTTCAAGTTGATCTACTGTGACTCCTGCATTGCAACTACATACACAATTCTTTCTCTCCATGCCTTCATCTCGGTCATAACCATCACCATGAACAATGCACTTAAAGCATGCAATTCTTCCGGTGTTCAAGCAGCCAAACTTCCAGCAATATTTCCACTGCCATTTCTTAAGTATAAGAGTACAGGTTCTCCGGTGAAGCCGGGGGGGTTTGCGATGTCATTCATCCATGCTTCAGTCTGTGGGCAGGTTGAACAAACCCGCAGCTTCGTGCAGTGTGTGCTGGTGCCAAACGTAGGATCACAACACTTGAACAACAACTTGAAAATATGAAAGACATGGGTACAAAGCGTAAATCATATGTTAGGTGGATTCTGGCTAGCATAAAATTCAAATCTGACAGATAGCCTGGCTCCTTCTCTTTTGCCTTAGAGAGCATGCGTCAAATACTACACAAGGGCATGTAATCTCTCAGCTGGTCTCCATGTTCCAATCAGTTGATGAATTGGTGGATGAAAATGACCGCCGACGTGCACTAGATGTCAAGGATGCTGACAAACCTGAATATGGTCTCAAGTGAATCTATTCGCATGTTTTCTTGCAGATAGCAGCAACAACCTCTCAGTCAGCAATGCACATTTTAGGGATACAAGCTTCTTATTCAACATATTCCATCACTCGCAGCCAAGCTCACTGATAGCAATGTCCAGGAATTAAATCTATGTTTCAGAGAGGTAAATATTGTCCATTTACAGCTTTATTGTTGGCATTGACTTTTGTAGCTTCGGAAGGGTGGTGCAGGCACACAGGGTGATGATGCAGCTAATATGAAACTGGCGGTTGTTAGTTGGGTCATTGATCTCTTTGAGAACCCAGCTGTCTCCCTCTCTCCCTCTAATAAAGCTGGACATGATCTGACTGGCTGCCTTCTTTGTCCTATAGACTATAAATGGCACAAGGAAAGGTATTATCTCTTACTTGTGCCTGTCTCTTCAGGTCAGCATTTCAGCAATTGTCGACGTTCTGAAAATGTCATTCAATCTCGCGAGGGTTCTTCTGTGCCACTCGGGAGTTGGCTACTGAGGGATTTCATTAATGACTGTTGCACCACTACTTAATCCAATGTTTTATCTTGCTTGACTGCAGTGCTCCAAAATTTTAGATGGCAAATTGTATCCTATAGTATGTTCCTGTAAATGATGTGTGCCATCAACTCTGAGCCAATCTGTATGCAGCTGACAAATAAATTTGATTTTACTGATGTTCCCATTATGATGATGACTATGCCTCCGCATTTCCCATTTGGCAGTTACTTAACTGATTTGGGCCAGTTGTGTTGATGAGTAATCACATTCGGCAACTCTGAACAGTAGGACTTTGGGAACCTGTTGCAGAATATGCCCATATGGATGGCCATGGTAGCTCAACCCATGCATCCTACTTCAAGTTGCCATCTTTTGTACTGTGCAGCACCATATGAGCACACTGGCTTCATTTCCCTCACCAAATATTCAGCATTTATATAAGCAACCAGCTACATAGGGCAACAGACTAGCATGCAAGCTATGGGACTGGAGTCACTTGTATGCAACCATCTGCACTGCAGACAATCATTTCCCACTATTTCAGTGCTTAATTACCATAAGTGTTCCTATCCTGCAGGCAGAAAGAGACTACAGAGTGCACTGTCAAGGGGCAAAGAATTATGGGCAGCAAAAAAAAGAGCTCATATGTCAGAACCTACTAGTAGGGAAGCAAGCCTGGGGGAGGAGGCTGGTTCATCCACAGCAGAGACAATAGCCGGTGGATCGCAACAGCCTTCTAACCACAGTGACCCAGCTGTCTTATCAAATGTGAACTCACAACTGGTTCCAAACGCCGAAGTACAACTTAAATTCACCTAACAATGTTATTCTCTCATTACTAATGCAGACCATAGATGGAGGTTGACATGCCCATCCAGCAGAATGAACCAGAAGCTGGAACCTCAGACTTAAACTTACCATTGGCTATTAGGCAAATTCAGCATACAAATTTCCAGGTGCCTGCAAAGTTCTGTGATGACATGTCACAGGCGCAGCCATCGGGTACATGTCAACAAATGTTTTACAGTTGGTTAATATCTTAATTCTCTGACCATTGATCCAGTCACAATCCCATACATTCCAGCAATTTTGGCTCTATCCTTGTCATCATCCATCTTGGAGTTAGACCTGTGCATGGCCTCTATGTACATCGCAACGCTCAGAATTTCTTCGGTCCTTTCGCACATCAAGAAATATATTCTGACTCTCCAGAAAAGACTATGGATGGGAACGACTGTCGCACGACCCTGAAGATTGCACTTCACCACCTGATCTCTACGATGCACGCACATCTACCTCAGTGTCAGATGATTCTAGCACCAAACTTCCTTCAACAGGCTCATTTTACCTGTATCCAAACCAAGCCTCCTTTCTTTTGAGGACTGGTACTGGAACCACAGCATTCAGAAATCCCAAGAAGGTTTCAAGAAACTCACAGAAATTGTGGGTGATCCCCTGTTTAAACCTGGCAACATTTGTTCAACAAATTGGACCAAGATTAACAAGATCCTCTCACATAATGAAGAGGATGCATGTCTGACTGATCGTGAATGTCTGGGTGAGGATAATGGGTGGAAGTGCACGACTCTCTCCATAAATTTCCCTTTCCATTATCAAATGAGTAAACCAGGCTCACAAACATACCTTGCCAGAGAACTCTATCACAGATCAATTGTATCTGTTATCTGTGAATGAGTAACAAACAACGATGAACATTTCCATTATGAGCCATATGAGCTCCTGTGGAAATGTTCTGAGGATGAGGAGGAGGTTCGAGTCCATGGAGAGCTGTACATGTTGGCATCATTTTTATTAGAGCACGAAGCACTTTTAAACTCTCCAGCAGAACTTGGCTGTGATGTGCCCAGAGCCATTGTCACTCTCATGTTTTGGTCAGATGCGACCCATCTCACATCCTTCAGAAATGCCAAACTGTGGCCCTGTTATATGTATTTTGGCACTGACTCAAAATACCAGTGAGCAAAGCCTTCCTCTCAGTTATGCAATCATATAGTGTACTTCCAGACAGTGAGTTGCTGTAATTATGATTATTGACCATTTAAAATGTCTCTCCAGCTTCCAGGTTCTTTCAAGGAATTTGCACTTCAGTATACCGGTGGTAAGGGACCCGACAAATATCTGGTAACCCACTGTAACCAAGAACTTTTCCATGCTCAATGGGAAATTCTCCTCAACAATGATTTTTTGATAGCATACGAACATGGAATTTTGATTCAGTGTTATGATGGTGTTACTCAATGACTTTATCTGCAGATATTTAAATATTCAGCTGGTTATCCTGAAAAGTCTGTCCTTCTCAATTGTCATTTGTGCTATTTCCTGATTTTGTAGGGTCCTTGTGGCATCAATATGTAACAATGGCACCCACCCTTGCCCTCATTGCCTCATTCCTAAATCGAAGTTATCACAGTTTGGCACACAGAGTGATGTTGTGCAATGCAAGTCCTGTGCACGGGTGTATGATGGTGCTGGGAGGCATAATCTTTAAAATGCACGCAAGTAGATCTATCAGATGAAGCACACTGTACATATGAAAGTTGTGGAGGAACTTTTGAAGGGCAAGTCACAAACCCCAACTTCAGTAAGCTGTTAACACCCATTACACCTCATTACTGACACAGTGGTTTGCCTAAGAGTGCTTTCTCAAGCTGTCTGGCACACATTAATTTCAACTTGTATCCAATGCTTGTTGTTGACTTGATGCATGAGTTTGAGCTGGGGGTGTGGAAAATTTTGTTTGCTCACCTTATCCAAATTCTACAATTGAGTCCTGCATTAGTGATTGAATTGGATTGATGGTAAGCACTTTGTGGGATTGATAGTAGAGTCTGGTTGATGCAGAATAGATACTGCCAGGTACCAAGGTTTGGACGGGATGGTATCAGTAGGTTCTCAACAAACTCATCTGAGATGAAAAAGATGGCTGCTCATGATTTCAAGGACCTTTTACAAGTAAGTTGACACTATTATAGCCATGAAAAGTGTGGTGATATGATAGTCAGTGTGCAATTCCTGTTTTTGATGGTCTGTTTCCCGAGCCACATAATCAGAGCATTCAAAAGCTATTATTTGCATGTGCAAATTGGCATGCATTCACCAAGCTTTGAATGCATACTGACCACACATTGAAGATCATCGAAGAACTGACTGCTATATTAGGCAATCAGCTGCAGTTATTTGCTGTTGGGATTTGCTCAAATTATGACATGTTTGAACTTCCCAAGGAGGCTAGGGCTCGTAGGTGTCAAAAGTCCAAGAAATCCATGGCAGAATTGGATGAGATCCAGGGGACAGCTCAGCAATGGGTAACCTTTAACATGGATATGTACAAATACCATGCTCTTGGAGATTATGTCCAGACAATCCGAATGTATGGGACCTGTGACTCCTATAGTACAGAACCTGTATGTGCCAGATTCATGAATTGCTGAACAGTTTCTCAAATTTACACTTAAGTTAGGGTGAGCTAGAACACTGCACAGCAAAAGCAAGGTACCCGTGGACAGATCGACAGGAATTTGTCAAGCAGATGACTCAGATAGAACATCGACAAGCATGCATCACCCGGACTCGAATACAAACCCAGGTTGCAGGGAATCAGCCTTCGGGTATCGAAGAAGTCACTACAAACCCAGCTATACACCATTGTATTGGAAAGACTGAATCTGCTGCTGAACATATTGGTCTTTTCATCATGAATCATGAGGGTGATCTAGCTGTCAAGGTAATACAGCCTCTGCTAAACCTGTATAATTTACTTGCTGATCGTACCATAAGAATTTCATTCCAAACTTGAAGAAGCACCTATTACCTCATATTCGATCATGCCTTGGCATTGGTATCAACGGTGGAATGGAAACCTATCCTCCAGGTACCTCCAGTCCCGACACTTCTCTCAATCCTAGTTGGGAAGCTGTACTCTTTAAGCATGACCAGATGTACAAACATAATGTCATGTGTATCAACTATACTACATATGATGTTCACCGCAATGAAGATGTCATCCATGCAGGGTCCACTGGCACTGGGAATTACAGCAACATTATGACCCTTGCTCCAGCAACTTGTAGGGAACTAGGTCAGGAAAATCAACATCCATTCTGGTATGCACATGTTATGGCAATCTATCATGTCAATGTGGTATACATTGGGGAAGGAAATGCAGACCTCTTGCCTCAATGACTTGATTTCTTGTAGGTACGATGGTATGAACTCCATTATGGATGTGGCCGATGAACATGCTTTTGGATTCCTGGATCCCGATGATGTCCTGTGAGCTTGTCATATTATTCCTGCTTTCCGAGAAGGCTTAGCCTGTGACATTGGCCCTGGATTGACTTGCTGCACTTTCAATCATGACCACACAGACTGGAAAGCATACATTGTAAATCGGTGAGCACTGTTTACCCTGATTTAAGTTCTGAGGTTCTCACAGAAGCTTAGCTTTTCTGATTGGGATATGGTCATGCATTATCATTGGGGTCATGGAGTGGGGCATAAATATTCTCGTCACTCTCTTGGAAGCAAGCGCACCAACGGAAGTAATAAACCAACAGATGACAAGACAGAGGATGCCCAGGCATAATTGAATAAAGGTCGTCTGCACTCTGCTCCTTATGACAAGGATGAATGGATGTGTAAGGCGAATAGTGTTGTGGACAACAGTGGTGATAATCAATATCGCAGTCACGACAGCAATGACTGTGATGAAGATTACATCATCATTGATGGTGAAAGTGACGATAATGATTACACATGGGAGAGTGAAGAGGAATCATCTGATGGTGCTAGCAGCAACTCGGAGGATGATGAAGATCTCAAAAGGGTTGAGATGTATGGCTACTAATTCAACTTCAATAAACGAAGCAAACATACATACAAAAAGAGAGCCATTTCAATTCAGTATACAAAATTCATACCTGTCAAGCTTTCCTTGACATAAGATTTGATGGCAGGAGCAGATGGCTTAAAGGGCCCAGCTTTGAATATATGAGCCAGATTGGCAAGTGCGTGTCTCCCAATCCTGCTCTGCCAGTTCCTACATAATAGCTGACAAGGGAGAGACATGTTGTGATGATCGCTTAGACTATACTGCATAAACAGCCACCACATAGAAAGAGTTATTCCAGAATTGCTTCATGGCTGTTTCAAAGCTTGAATCAGCACCGACAGCAAATGGGTCATCGGGGGTGTCCAGTCAGTAATATATATACCAGCAATCTCTCCAGATTGTGAGGTCCATTTTCGATGAAGGTCGCTGTTTTTGTAGCACGCTTTTAGCCCATCATGGTGATGGCATCCAATGTTGTTTCCTGGACGTTATTGGATTTCATTCTCAACTGCCTTCAGCACAATACCCACCAGTGAATGAGAATGTTGAGAAGTTATATCAACATGATGAAAAACCCAAATATGCACACCCCTTAGTAGTCCCTTGAATGTGAGTTTTTGTACAAGTAAATCCCTATGCTCCTCCTGACTTCAAGTTATGCTGCTTACCATCTCGCACAGCCTTTAGCATTTCATCCTCGACAGATTCCCCATCGAGACCCAGAAGATTGCCTGCCTCCTGTTCAGGGGAGAACTCGTGATGAGATATGATAGCCTTGCTTTAGGAGCAGTGATCATGATGATGATGTTCAATGTCACTCATGTTCTTCTTGTCACAAGTTCAAAGAAGCATTCAAAAAACAACAGGTAGCAGCACCGCAGCATTTCCACAGGGAACACGCAAAGTTGACATAAAGAAACCAAAGCAGAAGCGCCTTCTGAGCAGCATCTCACGATGCATGTAGCTGTTGGCACTGATCAGCAGCGTGTTGACGTGCTTGGTAGGAGGCAGATGGAGTTTCTGATCCACTGGAATCCAAAGCACTGCATCACACAGCACCAGTCCAGAGCCATATACAAACCATGTGGAGGCAAACAAGTGCTTGCCGCCATGTGGTTCAAGGGGATCAGCTGTTATATCCAAGTTTTGGCTGTTCTAAGTGGTGAAAAGGCTTCAGTTAGAAATCTGAACCAATCCCCTACATACCATGTGGAGGCAAGCGAGTGCTTGCCTCCATGTGGTTCTGGAGGATCAGCACTTAGGAATTGGTGAGAAGTTGCAGTGGCAGAGTACCACAAGAAACGGGAAACAAGGAACTAAGAGAAATGAGAAATGAGAAATGAGAAATGAGAAATGACTTGGAGAAACAAGAAATAATACTCAAACAAGAAAGTCATGGTCACGGTGGAGTCATAGCACTGTGACTAAGCACTGTGATGGTCATAACTTGGAGAGTGATGAATCATCTGAGTCATGGCCACACCCTGGTCTCGGGCTAGTATCATTTACTGGCAAGTGAGTTTCAATCCTCAGTCATCATGTTTGCTGCCTCCAACCAAGCACGTTAACACACTGCTGCCCAGTTCTGACAGCTATGTGCATCGTGAGATGCTGCTCAGAAGTTGGATCTCATTGATTACAAATGATTTGGACTTTTTCAATGTTTCAACCCTAACTTGAACTTTCTCTACATATCCCACAATGACTTGTTCCTACCCCAGACAAGTTTGATGAATGTATAGCATTTGCTGCCTCCTAACCCAGCGCGTTAACATGCTGCTGACCATTTCTGATGGCTACGTGTGTCATGAGATGCTGCTCAGTTGGAACCCATCAATTATGAACAATTTGGACCCTTCAATGTTTCAACCCTAATCTCGACTAATAAGTATATATGTATCCCACAACAACTTGTGCATGGAGGCAACCACTAGCTTGCCTCCGGATGGTATGTAGGGATTGGTTCAGATTTCTAACTGAAGCCTTTCACTGCTTAGAATGGCCAACACTTGGATATAATAACAGATCCCCTAGAATCACATGGCAGCAAGCACTTGCTTGCCTCTGCATGGTATGTAAGGGCCGGTTCAGATTCCTTGAACACAATTGAAGCCTTCCACTGCAACTTCTCACCAATTCCTAAGTACTGATCCTCCAGAACCGCATGGAGGCAAGCACTCACTTGCCTCTGCATGGTATGTAGGGGATTGGTTCAGATTTCTAACTGAAGCCTTTTCACCACTTAGAATGGCCAAAACTTGGATAAAACAACTGATCCCCTCAAACTGCCTGGCAGCAAGCACTTGTTTGCCTCTGTATGGTTTGCATATGGTTCTGGACTGGTGCTGTGTGAAGCAGTGCTTTGGATTCCAGTGGATCAGAAACTCCATCTGCCTCCTACCAAGCACATTAACACACTGCTGATCAGTGCCAATGGCTACGTGCATTGTGAGATGCTGCTCAGAAGGCACTTCTGCTTTGGTTTCTTTGCATCAACTTTCACGTGTTCCCTGTGGAAATGCTGCAGTGCTGCTACCTGTTGTTTTTCGAATGCTTCTTTGAACATGTGTGCTGAATTTTCTCTTCACCTTTGCTCCTTTATAATGTGCCTTTCTTTTCCTCCCAGTATCTACTCATACCTGTCATGGCCTGCTGAGCTGCTATGCAAGATCATATTGTTATGAGCCCATGAGGATTTTTTCAGTCCACTGTCGTCCTATGGTGCCTTTCATCCCTGATGGCTCAACATTCGTGTCCCAGGTCTGTTCCGTGACATTCTCACGAGATATCCCAATCCCTTACTATCTCCACCAGCCCTCTTCGGCTGGTATCTGGTTCAACACTTTCTTGACTTGTACTTGTCCGAATTGACTGCTCAGGGCACTGTTGTTGTAGCAAGTTGGGATGAAGCTACTTGGCAAGGTGCAAGTCAATAACACCGCTTTCCCCAACAACAACAATTTGATCACCACTCTGCTATTTAGTTTCGGCATCACACCCAATGCCACTGATGACACCTATATCACCCACTACAGGACACTCTGTGGCTCCATCACCAACCTTGGTCTTGGATCTCTCAGATGTAATGACATGAATGCCACAAACAGCGACCTGTCCTTACTGATTTCCTACATATCTTAAAGTGAGGATGAACCATGAGTGATCTTATAAGTTTGACAACATCCACATGTTGTTTACCAAAAACACTTTATAGCAATGGCTCACGGACGCTTCACGGACTGTTGTTTGAGGCTTGCAAAACATTGTCTTCCACCTCTGGTCCATGTGGCCTTGGATTCATTGTGGTCTCTCATCCCATGACCATGCCAGCAATCTTCCCACATTTCCTTGCCTAATGCACACTTTCCTGTCTTTGCATACTTCTGATCCTAATGTTTCTATACTTACCCATCACCAGTATTTGCACCCTGACCAACATTATTTTGACATGATCCCTCATCTCTCTTCTTTCGTTGACTATTCTCTTTTAGTCTGGCTATTCTGCTCTCATCTTTGATTGCAGCGCTCAATTGACAATTTGCAATATGTCCAAGCAAAACTAGGCTACAAGCTAACTGGGGAGCTGTCACACACACCTGACCATCCTCTTCTGACCGCTGATAATAATCTCCTATCTGGGATGAACATCTCTTCAGAGTGTGACTAAGAATCGGTTGCCACTATATAGCCATAAAAGCTCCTATAGGGATCTCCCAACTCCTCAGTTGCTTCGCTGCATCCAGTCAATGTGAACCCAAGTTGTTGGAGTAAACACCTCTCAATACTTAAACAACCTCCCAATTGAAGCTCCATGCAATGACCATGAAGTTTGAACAGATAATTTAAATGTAACAGGAGAGCTTTGGAATAAAACATGACTAAAATGTCAGACCCATATATCCCCCCATGACATTCAAGTTCTTGGGTTCCCAAAGTTACATAAGCTAACATAAACCATGTGACAAGGCTGGCACATAGTACTACACTTCTTTTCCTTACCCTCAACCTGAACCACTGCAACTAAACTGCCACCCTACCTCCTATGTCAGGGTCTTATTTTTGACCCCAGCGCATACCATACTCTGCTTTCCCATCTTTCAAATGGAAGAGATCCGAAGACAAGCGAGCACCCAGCACATGTCCAATGCTGCTAATCCAACCAGGGATTGTCTTTCAACTGAAATTAAGTTGAATGCAAATGATGGAGGAAGCAGTCTGCCAGTACCTCAAGTGCGAAGTCACAACATGAGAAGATTCACGAGACCTTGATTACCCAGCCTACAAGGGTACGAAACCACCCCGCATGTCATTGAAGGCTTAGAATGCTGCTTACCGGACTCAAACTCATATATGGGACAATTGGTACAGATTGACTCACAAATCTGGGAGGTCTGGTCCCCAAATTCAAAGTGTGCTCCTTACTACCCCAGAAAGCCTGATGATACCTACAACCATTGCAGCCCAGTGTGGCTAGAAGAGAAATGCACTGATGGACACATAGGCAGATTTGACCACACAGTTTCACTGCAGGTCTTTGGTCCCCCCTGGTGGAGTTTCATCCTACAACAAGTCCCTGATCATGACTCTCTCCTCTGCTACCCCAAATTTGATGTGGTTCATGCAAGATGGGTCCATGAAGTTGGTCCTAGCATGAGAGAGCGGAGATTGCGAAATCGAGCCCCAAAGCCTGGTCGAACTGTCCCATATACCCCACACAAGCAGACTTCACCTGTCTAGAGGAGAGTGTAACCTACAGATTCACTGTAGACACTGTGGCAGGGATACAGAGAGGAATCAAGGAGAAAGCTGCATGGCTTGAATGGGCAAAGTGCTACCCATGACAACCCAGTGCCAAGAAAAGCACTCAGCTTCCTCTAGCATTGTCAGCCAACGACCACTACGTAGGTCATTGGGTGAATGGCCATAGTAAAGAAGTCATCCTCTGGCTGCTAGAAGAATGCATACCAAGTTTTATCATACACTCCATGACCCCAGCAGATCTTCGCAGCTTCATTCACTCCAAAGCAACATTCCTTCCTGGATTTGTGACAAAATCAGAAGCAGAAGAGTTAAGGATGGAGAGGAATGGATATGAGTTTGTAGCACAGAAGAATCAGAGCATCCGGCCGGTGCCCAACATTGACTCACACGTCAGTAAGTGGGCTTCTGCAGCTGTAAACCCAGAGCAGGTGCAACTATCATATTCAAAAAACCAAGGCTGGCTGGGAACCCCTGGCATAAACATCAAGTACTCAGACCCTCCCAAAGTGAAGACTCTTTCTGAAGACCCCCTCCCCATGTTACCCTTGAAATTCAATCTACTGCCTCCTCCAGAGCAAGAAATCTATATGGACAGAGTTCCCTGGATTGTTCCTCCTCCTATACATTCTGCTGATGACAAGGATTGGACAAAATGGAAATCAATGCCGACGACGAGGGAAGAGATTGCATCACTCAGAGACCAAAGAAGTTTGACCTTCAGCACCCTGTCTATTATGACAGGAAACTTAAATGGCAAATCATTTTGGAAGAAGTAGTCATGAAGCCCAGTGTAGTGGATGAACAGGATTACAGCTTCCCAGGGCCCAATGTACAATACTGAATGCAGATGCTGAAAGGCTGGAAGGATCAACCCTGATCGGACTGGTTGTACTTCCACAAACACCCCTGCCAAAAACTGATGGGTCATGAGCCCTCTCCACCCAAGCAAGACCAACTGCCGCTAAGGGAGAATGAAATGGATTCTGAACACCAGGATTCCACACCTCGAGTTACCCCTGCTCCACAAATTGTTCCACCCATAGCGTCACCCCACTCAGATGGAGTATCTATGGGAAGCCCAACTCCCTCTGTTGTATCTATCACAATGAAACCCCCAAACCCACCAACATCCAACACATGTAGTCAAGGCTCCACTCTGGACTCAGGTCTGTCGAGTGAAAAACATCCTAACGACTCCAAAATGACACAAGATTTCCCATGAGCCCTGTTTACGCTGACCACCAATCCATGCCTGCTAGTCAGCATGGCTTCTCCCGAACGTCCGTCTACAACAGAAAACCCCGCTGTCATCATTGCCACCCCAGCAACAGCGGGATACAACAACAAAGACAACTTTTCCATTGCCATCACTGTGACCCCCATGGAACTAAACTTGGCCATTCAGAGTCACAGCCATGCGAGCGCCAAACCTGATCTCCTATGGTCATTGTTTCTGAAGGTGGAAGGCCTTCCCTCTTGGACAGAATGGAGTGACTTCTTGTTAGCTTTGGGCCTCTCCTCCTTGTTAGTGACCAATGTAAGCACTCAGAGGATGCTGCAGACTGTGGAGCAGAACACCTGCACAATATGGCTGCAGATGACATCTGAAGTGGATGCCCTGCAAACGAGAAGATTCTTAACAGGTCAATCATATCAAAATGGAGCAACCCTCAAGTGCTCATTCATTACAGGGGAAGACTTCAAGGAAAGTTGTCTAGTGGCTACTCAAATGGAGATCCTAGGAAACCTTCAGGCATGTGGTCGGACTTATTCTACAGGCCACCAAAGACATTCAGCCTCACCGGTGAGATTGGTGATAACAAAATCACTCCCGCTACAGTGCTGCTCTTCATCACGAGGTCATTCACATTGTAGCTTATCCAATGATGGCTCACCTGCTAGGTGGAGTAGTTGCGGACATCAATTACCTTCCCAATGGTGACGCCCCCGGTCCCCTTATGCATGCTTCTCACACAGCCCAAAACAGTGCGATTACAGGAGGCGCAGATCCCTATCATGGCACCACTGGTCACCCTCTCCAGAGCCATCTGGCAGCTCACTCTTATGTAGAATAGCCCCTCCACTGTCACCACCTCCCTTGACCTCCTGTCTGGATCTCTGCCTGGATGAACACATATTAGGAGAATGCATACAATTTCCCTCTGCTACCAGCATCTCTGCAGAGGAACATCAACTCAGACTTCCCAGGGGTAAGCAATCTGGCAGACAACACCAACAAGCTGATGAAACACCTGGACCTGCTTTCAACGACTGATTCAGCAAGTACCGTTACACAACCTACCCATCATAGGTCCTACACATGGGGGGGTGGGTGGTTTTGTAACAATGATTAGAGATGAATGGACAGACCTCAGGCTAGTCCTCATTTGTTTATTCACTTTACATTGCATTGACTGATTAATTGGTAATCATTACAGTTAGCTTGACAACTTGAACAAACCTCTTAGACATTTCACCTCTGCAGCAGCAGCAATGGTTCTCTCGATGTCTCCTCTTCTGCTTCTCATATCCTTATATCTCACAGCACTTTATATTCTCTTTTCATGATGTCTTTCCACTTCACTTTACCCTATTTTTCTCCTCTCTCCTTTTCTTTTCTTTACTGATTTCTAGTGTTGGCAAGGTTCAGGTGACTCCGTACCTGAGTTATTATATATTATTATCAGAGACTAGTCCTTTCGAGGCAACCAGCATGGGAAACAACCAACTTTGGATGGTCCTAATTCAGCAACCAGTGGCCTAAATGGGATGTTGCCAAAGCAGCAGGGCAAGTCATGGGTTCTCAATTTCAGGTCTGAATCCTACTCAAGTAAATTTTGATGCATATCAAAAGCTCTCCAAATACAGCTTTGTCATAGCTGAATTTGGAGATGATGAGCTAGAGTCTTGGCTTACCAATGATCATGGGCACTGCTCATTTAAGTCACCGATGACCTTGTATAGGGCATAGCTGCAGCCCCTGGTACCATCCTATACATTTGTCTTATTTCTGTATCTTTTTTTCTGCGGCCTGTCATGCCTGGCACAATGATATAAGGTCAGGGTGCTCTGTACCTCAATCCATCTGCGTCCCCACATAGTACTATTGGGAACACACTAGTACTGCTACCAGCTCTCAGTTGTATTCTAGACTCAAAATGGCTTCAGACTCACCTACCAATCCCTTCCTCACCATCACCTCAGGCTCCAACCAGGCTCAGGCCATCTACTTATTCCCCTCCACTTCCAGTGTCGCACCAGGGCTGTTATTCCACTCTCTCAGTACTCCGGACAACAATGTTCAACTTGTTCCAATGCATCCCAACAGAGTCCCCTTCTCCCACATTGGTTGCTCAAGCGAGGTGACGAGCACTTCAACGAGATGATGCTTTTGTTCTCCAGCCCCAGTCTCTCCAAGCCAACTTAGACACCATGAATGACAATGGTACCCTGGCTAGCAATGCTGCTGAGGGTGATGATGACAACTCAGAGCCTGAAGAACCGGACACCTGGATTTGTATGTCTACAATTATGACTCAGATGAAATGTAAATGAGCTACTAATGCTAACTTCATGCATAGAACGCGCTTTCCGGAAGCCTTTCATGCTGGGTTCTGGTTAGTTTTGGAATCCCAATGTGACTGGTACACATTTATTACCAGTAGTACTGCATTGCATGCATCACTCATGACAGATGTTCTATTCCAGATGCAGATGTCTCGGGGTTTGACCCTGTATCCTTGGACTCTCACAAAGCACTTAAACCATTGCTCAATGCATCTGCAGATGCAGGAGTTTCAGAACATCAGTTTTGGAGAATGTTTTCTCAGTGTCTCAGGTGTTGCAGATTAATGACTGACAGGAGCAAGGAATATCATAGCTGTCCTAAAGGTCCTGTGCCTTACAACTCCTCCACTGCTAACAACGATATTCTGATGCTCCGCCTTGATTGTTACAGTGCTAGTGGGGGCAGAGGCATTTTAAAGGTGCATTTCAAACACCTCTTTGTTCAGTGTATATACTGTGACCTGTTCATGACTTGATGGGCTGCTTACAAACATGGCTGCGAAGCAATGAACATCATCTAGGTATTTCATACTTACTAGTAAGCTATTCCCATAGCAGGTAAGCAGAAATGAAAAACTGGTGTTACATTCTAACCAGAATTTTAAAACTCGACCAGATATACAAAATAAATGCACTCATGGGCAGGGCGTAGTGGGACTGGAATATGTAGTGCTACAGTAGGCAACAAAACCCTTCCAATGTTTTGTACTTTTGGAAAGATGCCTTGATATCTCAGGAAATAAATTTGCTAAATTCTTGAAAATATTACATAATATACTTCAACATCATATCTTCTCACTGACACAGCCACAAGGTTGCATAACTCCATTTGGTAACTTTCCCATGTTACTTAAAGTTGTCACTCATTGGCAGAGTTCTGTTGCACTGATTTTTTCCATAGAAAATTGTATCAAATCACATGACTTTGTTGATTACAATAAACAATAACATACAAAGTCATGTGACTTCACTCCAGAATGCTATATAAGATGCTTTTATCCACTCACAATTCTCCAAATCCCCCCACTCTGCTATGCACAAGCTATCATCCAGCCAGATTACTCGTGTTCTTACATTGCTTGATGCTGGTCTCTCAGGAGCTCAGATATCTGCCCAAACCCATCTAGGCAGTGGTACAATCAGTCATATTCGTTCTCAGCATTGTCCCAACCTTCCAAGATTCTCTGGTGGCCGTCCATCAAAGCTCATGGCTGCTAATATTGATTATGCATGACACATTATTCGAATGGGAAAGGTGGAAAATGCTACTGAAGCTGCCAAGGCCCTTGTGGATGTCACAAATACATCCATATCTGCTCAAACACTTCGTCTTCAGCTCAAGTCCAAAGGCATGCAACCTGTAGTAAAGTGAAAACGACCATTTCTCAAACCAGCACAAAGGTGGGCAAGGATGGAATTTGCGGAAA
>QLOK01003618.1:311-14134 GCA_003313805.1 Tricholoma flavovirens
CAGTGGACGTTTCGGTGTTACAGCTCTGTTTGCAGCATGTCAGTGGTACGTAGTTGAGCTGTTGGGGAATACACTCACCAGATCCCCTGCATGCTACCAATGACCTTCTGGCATTGCAGGCAGACATATTCGGGCCACTTGACGAAACAAGTCATGTCTCGCGTAGGCTGGATGTACCTATTGTCATTGTCGTTGCATTAGCTTTACAAGAAAATAACTAGATCAATAACTAAACTATGTACCGATACTGAAAGTTTTGGCGACCTGGAGAAATTTGAGAAAAACAGGGTGGCATTGGCAGAAGTTTCGGTGAGACGGCTCTATTGTTGCAGCACGTCAGTGGTACGTAGTTTAGCTATGGGGAATACACTCACTGGATTCCTGAACCTCCCTTGTCTTTCGAGGACCTCTCACATCCCTTTTGGAGGGGAGGAGAGGTCCAGCGATCCGTCGTTGTCGTTATCAGCAAGTCTAGATAAGGGAGATCAGTGATGATGATGCAAAAAGGACTATTGATACAGTAAAGTGACTTTTTAGGATGTAGAAACACACCAATGACAAGATAATGGTGGAATAGGGAAACGAGAGACTGTAAAAGAGTGTGGATAACAAAAAGAACGTCAGAAAAACACGGGGGAAGTGCATAGAGGCGATGGAAAAGCGTGGTGATAGCATGCTATTTTTGACTGGCTTAGCCGGCTCAGAGCCGCTTAGAGCCGCCCAGTTTGAAAGCCGAGCCAGGTTAGCCAAGAGCCGATTTAGCGGCTCGGCTCGCCCAAAAGAATGGCCCGCCCTGACGGCCCGCGGCCCCGAGCCGGGCTGTTGGCAACACTAATTACAATGGCGTTTAAAGGTCCCAAAGAGACGAAAGGCTACCGCTCAGCCGTTCTTTCGTGATGTCCATATCTTGTTGTGATGGGGAAATGGGATGGGGACCATCTATCTAGGTGAGTTCTCAATTGTTTTACATGATCCTATACTTGATCTGACACTATTACATTGGTGTTTAAAGGTCCCCAAAAGATGAGAGGCTAGTGTTCAACCGTTCTTTCGCAATGTGCATATCCTGTTGTGCTAGGGGAATGGAATGGGGACCAGCTACCTGGTGAGTTGTCAATTGTTTTACATGATCTTATACTTGGTCTGACACTACTCACAACCTTTATTTCACTACATATATACTTGTTCACAGGCCCCTGCCTGTGAAGGGTATCTCTTTTAGTGTAGTTTATTTTATGGTTCCTAAACTTCCTATTACATACGTGGTCCTGACCAGTCCTGAACCGGTCTGGACCAGTCTAGTTCTGGACAGGTGGAAACCGGTCCAGCAACCATAAGGCAACCGAGATGGACTGGTCTATACCAGTCCAGTCTGCGGTTGCATATATATTTTGAAAAACATGAACCGGTCCGGTTCACGGTTGCACCCCAAGGTGGGCAAAAAACTGGACTGGACCGGACTTTCAAACACTACCCGTCGACACCAAAGATGATATGCAGCAAGTTCCTCAGGTGAAGAATGTATGTCATGATGAGGAGCAAAAGAAGGAACATAGCAAACATCAAAAGGAGCACTCAGCTCTGGTGCATCACATATATGTGATATCAGATTGTGAGCTAAGAGTGTGGTGCCAACCTGATCAGACCAAGGTACCCAGTCAGACTTGCCCATCAAGATGGGAATGTGGGTAAGAGAACCTATGCTAGATACAGTATCTAGAGGAGATGGCAAAGAATGAGAAGGTTGGGTAGGTAGGTAGTTATACATAGCAGGATGATGTTGAGGTTGAACAGGATAAAAAGGCAGATGATAAGGAAAAGGCAGGTGATGATGCTGATAAGGTATATGATTGAAAGGAGGATGCACAGGAGGGTGATTTGTATCAAGGTGAGGAGGTAATTGACAAGACTGTATTATCAAGAGGAACAGATGGTATCATAGAAGACATGACTATATGCAGAGATTGCAGGAGTGGTTTTTCATGAGACAGGGGAAAAGAGTATGTAGCAGGTATAAATAGTGTTGCAAACAGCTAAGCTGGTCAATTTTAAGAAAATTGCAATAGAGCCTCAAATAAATTATCAAGAATTCTGAAAATATTTGACGGGGTAGATGCCCCCGGGAGCCGGGGGGTCCTCTGCCAACTCTAAGTGATACAGTTAGTTTTTGAAGAGATAATGACTGGCTCCCAAAATGGCTCAAATTTGGAGTTATTTTGGGAGCCGGTCAATATCTCAACCCCAGCTACACGGATCGCTTAGTGTTGGTGGAGGACCCCCCGGCTCTCGGGGATATCTACCCCATCAAATATTTTCTGAATATTAGATAATTTATTTGAGGCTCTATCGCAATTTTCTTAAAATTGACCAGCTTAGCCATTTGCAACACTACACTCCGATCACAAACCCCTAGGAACAGTTGACCAATCCAATATACCCATATAAATGATTGAGTATTGGGCAAATCAGAGGAAGATTCAGAAGTATGATGGGCATGTCACTGAGAATTCAAGGTCTGATCCTTGCATTGATGCACTTTGCCATTGGCAGAATGATGCCCAGTCAAAAGTTCAGGTACCACTGCAGTAAAAGACATGGGAAGGGTTCCCTGATCGTCAAGCTGTTGCTCCATGAAGAAGAAATTATCATTGCTGATAGAGAGGATCAATGGGATTATCAGGATGGGACATCAATAAGTGATTGTGAAGGAAATGTTTGAGACTGGTTCAAGGCCAAATAAAGATAAAAAACAACTGGGGCAAGTTGTCCAATCAAGCTAACCAGCATAATATTGAGTAGATCTGGGACTAAAAGAGGCCCATAACCTGTAAGTCCAGACCTAGATGAAGATACATGTCTAGAGAGTGTGTGTATACAGTGTAAGATAGGGTATTGTATGTACTTACATCCTCAGAGGTCAGCTGATGTGGTGGTAGACAACTGAGGATGTAGAGTGGTAAATCAACTTGGTAATGTAATGTGTCATGTGTTCATATTTAGACAGATGGGATGAATATACTGTAACAAAGAGTAATGAGTTGTCCACCCAGATAGTGTAAGTCTGCCCCAAAACATCTACATACCAACACTGAGACTTGCATATGCTCACCAACACTTGCCTGCAGTCACCCACCATCAAAATGCTGACATAATACATCACTGGTGCCCTTGCCTGTGGTCACCTGCACTGGCCTGCACTCGCACATATCTATACAACAACAACAACACTCACCCATTTCTCAACAATGACTGAAAGATAGGTGCCACAAACCTTTCTGATACTTACCTGTGCTTGCCTGAGGTCACATGGTCATGTGACCTCTCTCAACACACCACCAAAACAACCACTGATGATGACAATGACTCCACACCTTTGCATGCATGCACATCAGTTCCAATATTGTACCACTGATGCAGTGCCTACTTATTCAGTAACTATGCTTGATGTGGCCTCTTGCTGACAGGCCATCTTTTCTGATATATTATGTACATTTTATTTTTCCTAACCTGAGTTCCCACTTCCATGCAATGAAGGTACAGTAGTTTATCATCCCCCCATTTATTGTAGCTTATCATTCCCACTTCCATGCAATGAAGATAACTTGATCCTGTCTTTCCAGTCCACCTTAAGTCTAGTGTAGGTTGCCAGACCAGGCATCCTTCCACTTTTTTTTTGACAACGACAACTCTTCACCTACCGAACCAACCCTGTCTTGGCAACCTTTTACCCTCATCCCACTCCTCACCAGGAGCACAAGAAGAAATTGCAGGATTCTGGCCAACCAGCTGAATTAGAGACACTACCAACCACATGATGAAAGCACTGGGATTTCCACCCATCACTGCCACTGTCACCACCAACCACTGATACTGACTTGTCCACTGATGAAAGTACACCTACCACCACCATCCACCATCACAACCACCAGGCTGCACCACCTACCACCCAAAACAAAATGTCACCCTCCACACAACCCCTCACCAAAGTGAAGGTCACCAAGATGAAGGAACACCCTATGCTCACTCACACCACTCATCATGCAATCTTGGACCCTCATGTGCAAACATTACAAGAAGCATGGTGGGAAGACTGACACTGAAATTGTAAGTTACATTGCTGAGGGCATGTTTGAACCACGACTCATTGCATGGTACCAAGCTGATCAAACCAGGATTGATGCTCTCTCTCTGGATGCATACCTCTCAGAGCTCACCCAACTGGTCCTCAAAAAAAACTGGTCACACGACATTCTCGAAACCATCCTCTCTTTATCCCAAGGCAATCAAGTCTTTATAGATTGGAAAATTGAGCTTGAGAACCTGAATGCCATCCTTGCCACCTCTGCACCAACCAAGGCCCTCACGAAGGCCAAACTTAAAACCCAGCTCCAATCTAACCTCCACCCTGACCTGAGATTCAACATCAGTCTTGAACCTGTTCTGGCCATTGATCTTGCCCCCTGGGCTATTGAGGTCAAAGAACATGATGACTGAATGCAGGCTGAAGATGCTTGCACTCAAAACCAATTGACACCTCTGCTGCAGTGAGAAGAAGGACTTACTCTCTCAACTCACTGATCCACCAATGAAGGGAAGCACCTCTGCTACTGGTCCCAACAAAACAAAACAGACTGAGAAGAAATGCCTACCAGCCCTCACACTCAAGGAATGAGCCCTCCTTGACAAACACACTGGCTGCACACAATGCTGCAAATTCAATGCTGGCCATAAAAACACTGACTGCCCAATGAAGGCTGACAACACCTGGCCTGACACTGAAACATACACAACCCTCACAGTGCCAGCAACATCTGCACTGGAAGAGGAGAATAAAGACAATGAGACCGACTCATACATCCCTCCCCCTGCTGAAATCCCCTTCTCCATATCACACCTCTATCCTACATTATATGTCACTGGCCCCCTCATCACCAAATTTCCTGTACAAATCCATCCACTAATGGACATTGGTTCCCCCTCCACAGTGATTAGCCTCAAGTTTTGTGAGCAGCTCGGCCTCTGACATTATCCTCTCCCCACAAAGGAAAATAACCTGTCATCACTGAGTAAGCAGAAACTCAACTGTGAGGAGTTTGTCAAACTGGAGCTGCAATCAGACCGGGGGGTGTGGAAATCGGGGGTACATAGGATGAAAGTAAATAAGGGACTATCATTCCCTATTATACTAGGAATGCCATTTCTTTCATCTGAACAGATTGTGATTGACATGAGGGGTGGCCATTGACAAATGGTCTGGATTCAACCTCCTCAATCCTCCTCCTCGAACACCCCAGCCCCAGGGCAAACAACGAGTTATACCTCCACCAACACCAAAAAAAATTCAGACTCCAAAACCACCCACTCTTGAAAGCTCTGGAACACCAGCAGTTGCTGGCTGCTTACTGCCCAGACCAATCATGTCTGCAGTGCGAGATCACATGAAGGGCCTAGCATTCCAAGAACTCCTCAAGGAGAAAGATGCAAAGATGAAACTCAAATTCATGGACCATTTCCCACTTTGTCTCCCTGATAGCACTGAAGACATCCCCAGCCACATGTTTCACTGAATTTGGCTCAAAGACCCCACCAAGGTCAATAATGGGAAAGGATATGCAGTGCAAAAGAAATACCAAGAACCTTGGAAATGACTGCTAGACAACCACTTGAAGGCTGGCCAGATAAGACAATCTTCCTCAGAATTCACCTCACCAGTGTTCTGCATGCTGAAATACATCACTGGCATACCTGACTTAATGGTTGACCCCTGGTGGGTGAATGACTACTGGGCACAACAGTAATACTGTATGAGACAACTTCCCTCTACCCTGCATAGATGATATGCTCGCTGATTGTGGGAAGGGAGAAATATTTGGCAAGATGGACATGACTCCTTCTTCCAGAGCCGAGTACACCCTGACAACATTCACCTCACCATTGTAAGAACACTGTGGGGACTCTATGAATGGGCCATCATGCCACAGGGTGGATGCAACACGTTGGCCACACATCAGTGCCAAATGACTGATGTGCTCCAGGAACTCATTGGCAAGATTTGCCATGTGTACCTTGATGTCATCATTATATGGTCACATACTGTGGAGAAACATGAATGAAATTGCGCTGCCATTCGTGAGGCCCTCTGAAAAGCCAGCATATATTGCAACCAGGCAAAATCCAACCTCTTCACCACTGAGTTATGTTTTCTTGGCCACATCATCTCTGGATCAGGCATCAAACCTGATCCCCATAAAACTGACTGCATTGCCTCCTGGCCACAACAAACAACTGCCACCAATGTCCAGGATTCCTGGGATTAATCAGGTACATTGCCACATTCCTACCAGTGCTTGCCAAATATATGAGTGTGCTCATGCCACTCACCACCAAGGAATGTGACTGAGAATTTCCCCTGTGGACTGCAGAACTCCAGGCTGCCTTTGAGCACATCAAAGACCTGGTTCTCAGTGCTGACTGTCTCACCATAATTAATTATGAAGACAAGGTGTCTGACATCTATGTCACCACTGATGCCAGTGGTCACTGCACTGGCACTGTTCTGAGTTTTGGTGCAACCTGGGAAACTGCCTGGCTGGTTGCCTATGACTCATACCAACTCAATGATGCCAAGAAGAATTACCCAGTCCATGAGAAAGAATTACTTGCCATAGTCAGAGCATTTAAGAAATGGAGATCTCACCTACTTGATGCCCATTTTGAAGTCTTCACTGACCACCAAACTCTCGAATACTTCCAATCACAGAAGGAGATGTCAAGATGACAAATGAGATGGTCAATGTACATGGCTGATTTTGAATACAACATCACATACATCTGTGGTGAGGAAAACACTGCTGCAGATGCCCTATCCCACATGCCTGATGCTATACCAGATGCATGCCTCACTGCTTGTGCAATGCACCCAAAATGCCAGTTGGCAGCATATTAAACATTGCCACAGACCAGTCACTTCTTGATGCCATTCTCACTGGCTATGAGACTGATTCCTTTGCCAAACAACTTATGAAGGACATTGACATGTGGAGCATCAAAGGGGTGACCCTCACTGATAAGCTCCTCTATGTTGGCTGCCAACTTGTGATCCCACAAGATCTCAAAGTCTGCAAACTACTTTACAATCTGGCGCATGACACCTTGGGCCATTTTGGCTTTGACAAAAGCTACAAATCCCTCCACAGCTCCTATTACTGGCCAAACATGCACTGGGACTTGAAAAATGCATACATCCCATCATGCACTAAGTGCCAGCAAAACAACAACTGGACCATGAAACCCACTGGTCCTTTGCACCCACTACCAGTACCTGATGACTGCTTTGACACCATTGCCCTGGATTTCATCAGCCCACTACCAGAGGAGAATGGAAAGGACACCATCCTCACCATGATGGACCTCCTCAGTGCTGACATATGAATCACTGGTATTCACTCCTCATACACCACTGCACAGGTCACTGTAGTGCTCTTCAATGAATGGTACTGTGAAAATGGCCTCATGTTACACCTCGTCTCTGATAGAGATGCATGCTTCACCACTGATGTTTGGACTGCACTCCACAAGCTCACCAGCATCAAACAAAAAATGTTGACATCCTATCACCCCAAAACTGATGGCAGCAGTGAATGGACAAACAAAACCATGAACCAAGCCATTCAGTACCATGTTAACAACAACCAGAAGGGCTGGCTAGCCAAACTCCCCCATGTATGCATCCACTGGCTTCTCTGGTTTCCAACTCAAAACTGGCTAATCTCCACACATTATTCCACCCATTGTGCCCCTCAATGAGAATGCAACCACTGAGAAGATCACTGCACACAACATCATTACATGTGTCCACATAGATGTCCAAGAGGTGCAGGACAACCTACTCACAGCCAAAATCTGCCAGGCATACCATGCCAATGAACACCAGGCACCAGAGGATGTCTACAAGGTTGGTGACCTTGTCATGCTCTCCACTGAAAATCACTGCTGCAATTACAAATGCAAAGGCAAAACATGAGTTGCCAAATTCATGCCACAACATGATGGCCCCTACATGGTCACACACACCTTCCCTGAATGCTCAGAATACACCCTCAAACTTCCCAACAACCCCAACACCTTCCCTGGCTTCCATGCACACCTCCTAAAATGATATGTCCCCAATGACCCACTCCTCTTCCCAGACTGGGAGCCTGCCCAACCAAGGCCAATTGTCACTAAAGATGGCACAGAGGAGTGGTACATCGACAAAATTGTGGATGCATGCCAAAATGGCAGGGATGTACAATACCTTGTCTGTTATGAAGGATATGGGAAGGAACACAATGAGTGGTGCCGCAGCTCAGAAATGGCTGATACAGACGCCCTTGACCAGTGGGAAGTGTAAGTCTGCCCCAACACAGACTCATGACATCTACCAACACAGAGACCTGCATATGCTCGCTGACACTTGCCTGCGGTCACCCACAATCAAAATGATGACATAACACATTACTGATGCCCTTGCCTGTGGTCACCTGCACTCGCACATATCTATACAACAACAATGACAGTCACTCATTTCTCAATGACAACACATGAAAGAGAGGTACCACAAACCTCTCTGATACTTACCTGGGCCTGCCTGCAGTTGCCTGCGGTCACATGATCATGTGACCTCCCTTGACAATTACCACTGACGATGATGACTTTACACTTTGCATGCATGCACATCAGTTCCGATATTGCTCCACTGATGCGGTGCCTACTTATTCAGTAACTATGCCTGATGCAGCCTCTTGCTGACAGGCCATCTTTTCAGATATATTATGTACATCTTATTTTTCCTAGCCTTTGTTCCCACTTCTGTGCAATGAAGGTACAGTAGTTTATCATCCCCTATTTACTGTAGCTTATGGTTCCCACTTCTGTGCAATGAAAATAACTTGATCCTGTCCTTCCAGTCCACCTTAAGTCTAGCATAGGTTGCCAAACCCGGCATCCTTCCACTTTTTTTTTGACACTGACAACTTTCTTCACCTACCGAACCAACCCTGTCTCATCAACCTTCTACCTCCATCCCACTCCTCACCAGGAGCACAAGAAGAAGATTGCAGGATTCTGGCCAACCAGCTGAATTAGAGACACTACCAATCACATGACGAAAGTGCTGGGATTTCCGCCCATCACCACCACCATCACCGCCAACCACTGATACTGACTCATCCACCAATGAAAGTACACCTACCACCACCATCCACCATCACAACCACCGGGTCACACCACCTACTGCCCAAACCAAAATGTCACCCTCCACACAACCCCTCACTGAAGTGAAGGTCACCAAGATGAATGAATGCCCTATGCTCACTGCAGCAAAATCACACCACTCATCATGCAATCTTGGACCCTCATGTGCAAGTGCTACAAGAAGCATGGCAGGAAGACTGACACTGAAATTGTCAGTTACATTGCTGAGGGCATGTTTGAACCACAATTCATTGCATGGTATCAAGCTGATCAAACCAGAATTGATGCTCTCTCTCTGTATGCCTACCTCTCAGAGCTCGCCCAACTGGTCCTCAAAAAACAACTGGTCACACGACATTCTCAAAACCATCCTCTCTTCATCCCAAGGCAATCAAGTCTTTATAGATTGGAAAATTGAGCTTGAGAACCTGAATGCCATCCTTGCCACCTCCGCACCAACCAAGGCCCTCACCAAGGCTGAACTTAAAACCCAGCTCCAATCCAACCTCCACCCTGACCTGAGACTCAACATCAGTCTCAAACCTGTTCTGGCCATCAATCTTGCCCCTGGGCTATTGAGGTCAAAGAACACAACGACTGGATGTGGGCTGAAGATGCTCGCACTCAAAAACTAATTGACACCTCTGCTGCCACATGTGCCACCTGCTGCGGTGAGAAGAAGGACTTACTCTCTCGACTCACTGATTCACCAGCAAAGGGAAGCACCTCTTCTACCAGTCCTAACAAAACAAGACAGACTGAGAAGAAATGCCTACTGGCCCTCACACTTGAGGAACGAGCCCTCCTCGACAAACATGCCAGTGATAATACTCGACCAGTAAACCCACATCAAGGTTGGGGGACTTTATAGCGAGAGAATGGGAGGAATAACGAGTGGTGTTCGATGAAATATTGCGAGCTTGATCAAATTTCGAGCTTGATCAAATTACAAGGATGGGATTGATGAGAGGAGAGATGATTTGAGGATGACGATGGGATTGATGAGAGGAGAGATGATTGGAGGATGACGATGGGATTGAAAGCGAGGGGAATACAATAATAGCAAGGAATAAGCGAGGGACGAGGGGCTTGATGTGGAGGTTCGATAAAATATTGAGGAAGTTTGCGATGATATTGCAAAACTTTGAACTAGAATGAAATACTTGGACTCAAGAGTACAGCCTCTTGAATCAGACTACTGGGATGATAACACGATGGGATTCTCTCTGAAACAGTACATAATACAAAGTATATATGACATATGAAAAGTAAAAAGGAAAGTGTCCATGTGTTGAACATGAGGCAGGCTGTAATGATCAAAAGGGGCTAATAACCATGGGTAAATGACGAATTGATGCGAAAAGGAGGTAAATGAAGTGAAATCAAAAGGTACAAACTTGTGTTCCCTTTGAGGAGTTCGAAATATCTGAAAATACTTCTCATGTCCTTCAAATAATGATCTTATCTATTGTTCTCCATGTGATAGGCTTGTCAAATGATGTCACGAGGTGTGGGGGTGTGGTATGAGTGTCCAATGAGATAACGGCCGCCGAGGTGCATGAAGTATGCTCAAAGTTTGTTCGAAGCTTTTCGAGGTCGTTTGAAGTTGTTCAAGATTGATCAACAATGTTTGGGATGTTTGCAGATGTTCATAGATCATTTGAATAGACTCTATAGATGTGAGAAAGATCTTCCAAAGGGGTTCGAAGAGGTTCAAAGAAGATCATCAAAGTTCGAGCTCGTTCTAAATAGTTTGAAAAGTTCGAGACCTTGATATGTTTGTTTGAGCTTGATCGAATGTTCAAAACAGGATCAATATTTGTTGAACGATGGTCGGAGATAGTCGTACAACATGTGTGTGCTCCTGTGAATGTTTTATGTTGGGTACAAAGACTTTGGATGGCTCAATATTGCTCTATATTGCTCAAGAATGTGTTCAAAGATTGATCTAACTGTTCATAGATGTTCCTATGTGCAATGCGAAAACTATAGGGTGTTTTCTGAGTACCAGATGCGAGGTGGTCTTATCATCCTCCCCTGGACTGAAATACTGACTGTCCCCAGTCAGACGTGCGAAGATCAATGAGGTTTGAAGAATTTGGGAATAGGAACTTGAGTGGGAATGAATGATGATGACAATAATGATGATGACGAATTGGATGATTGAAGGGGTTTGCAATAATAGAAGTCGAATGATGAATGGAGAGGGAATAGGAATTGATGTCAATGACTTTGGATTAATAAATGAAATTGGAAATGACCAGAAATTCGAGAGAGAACAAGATGTGCATATGAAATTGAGCAAATGGGAATTAATGATGATGCTCAAGTAATGAGCTGCAATGATGATCTTGAAGAGACTCTGGGGGCTTCTCAGGGTGTGATATTGAGGGTGTGATTGTGCTGATATATGTCTCATAATGATTGGGGACGACGATCAAATCGTCTTTGAAGATATTGGTTGAGGGATGGGGGGATTGCTGGAGTTGTCTTGAATTAATGTGATCTTGCAATTTTGTACAAACTTTGGGCAATAGTGAGTATAGTTCTTCTGCATTTAACATGACGATAGGGATGTTTGTGGATTGATCGAGGATGTCCTGTGTGATGGTCGAGGTCTCGATGGGGGCTGTGCTTTGGTTCAATGATTTTTTGTGAGGTTTCTTTGGGAATGTACCAAAGTTTTGTTCTTGTGGCGGTCAATAAGCTCTGTCTCTAATAGGGAATGGATGAATATTGCGCTGCCAAAACAAGGTCAAAGATGAATTTCGAGGGGTAATCTAGGTAGTCGCTGATGAGATCGAGGTCGAGGAATGGATTGCCGTGGATGAGGGGATGCCAATAGAGTTCGAAGTTGATATGTGAGGGGAGATTGAGGGCACTGGATGAGATGTTGAGGTTGTAATGGGATGGCCTACTTGAATCTGCGAGGTTCAATGTTATTGAGGGATGTTTGAGCTTGTGTGATGATGTAGGGATGACTGGTGATGATAATTCTCGAGGGGTGGGCATGACGGGATGAATATGATTAGCTTGACCATTTCGAAGTGCAAAAATCTCTCTTTCTAAATCCGATATGCGATCCTTGAGGTTATTTGAGGTGTGAAGGGTGCTGTGCGACAATGGGGATGAGGGATGCGAAGTCGAAGGGGCAATATCAAGCATGAACGAGGAATTGATCGGTTTTTCGAGGTTGCGATGATACCATTCATCAATACAATCTTTAATGAAATGACCTGGAATACTTCGAGCGGGGCATTGTCCATTAATGAGTACGACTTTGGCTTCTGCATTCTTTATGCACTTGCCATTGTTGATATATGATTGGCATACTAAACATTCGCTGATAAAATGACCTGAATGTCCGCAAAATATACAAACAAAATTGTTGAGGGATTTTGATCGAGATGTGCTGTTTGTTTGAGGGGTAAAAGTTGAGTTCAAAGCTGCCATAGCAGTAATGATAGTGGTTGCAAACTTGTCTAGAATAGCCATGAGGTCTTCCTGCTTTATCTGTGGGGCTGATGATGAGATAGTAGATACTGATGTTGAAGTTGAGGGATGGGAAGATTGCTGCAATGTCGAGGGTGATGTCAAGTGCAAAGTGTTCAAGGTGTTCGAGCTGGCTAGTATGAATTTTGCTGCTGTGTGAATGTCATTGAGTGGATAGGGGTCATCTGGATAATGATCAGGGAACTTGAGTTTGAGACAATGTGTGATATGAGTCCATAGAGTGTGCTGAAAGCTGTGAACAAAGGCTCTACTCTGTTTGGCTTCAGAGATTCTGTTCTTAGCATGCAAAAACTGTGTAATATTATAGAACACATGATAGTATAACCCTAGATTGTTTGAGTTGTGGATACTGATGCGAAGCTGTTTGCCAACGAGCTTGTCCATGTCTGATATAGACCAATTGCAATTGTCTTCTGAGCTGGGGTAGAGCTTGTGTACTGCAATACAAAGTTATTGAATGTAATACCGGTAGCGTACTCTGGAATTGATTCCCAAAGTTCTGATGTGTCGATGTCAACATAACAACAGGCATGCTTCTTCATGATATCAGGGGCGGTAATGTTCGAGGCGATGAATAGAAGTTTGAGTTCGTTAAAATAATGATGAAGTTCACGAGGCTGGCTTGGATCAAAGCTAGGTGTGGTTGAATGAACATGTGCAGGCATTTGCGATGGGGTAGTCATGATGTTTGAGTAAATAGACGATGTTGAGAGGGTAGAAGTCGATGATATTGGCATAAATGAATAAGTTGAGTGATATGTGAAGATGTGAGCAGAGGTCTTGAGGATATGATTGTTTGTGAAGGGAATAGATGAAATAGATGAATTTCAAATGAGCTAGGTGTTGAAATGATACAGAAGCCCCTTGCAGTGGGCTCCAAAAATGATAGTGCTAAGTAGGATAACCCAAACAAAACACCTAAAACAAAGGTATCTGAGGGGATCGTCCAGTTGAGTATAAAGTAGCGAGTTGGTTCCAAGTTAGAAGACCTAGTTCAAGGTTAGGGGAGTTGATAGCAAGAAAGTGCAAGAAATATCGAGTGATATGCAATGTAATACCATGAGTTTGATCAAATA
>QLOK01003620.1:0-17107 GCA_003313805.1 Tricholoma flavovirens
GAGAATCTGGGACCCAATGAGTGAGTATAGGGGCATGGGTGAATTCCTCTTTCAGACAATTGAAGGCAGTTTGACAATCTTCACTAAAATTCCAGGGCACATGTTTGCGGGTTAGCCATGTCAGGGGTATGGTAATCTCGGAATATCCGTGGATAAAGCAGCAGTAAAAATTGCAAAACCCTAGGAACAACTGAATGTCTTTTACCTTGCGGGGTTTGGGCCAATCCATCATGGACTGGACCTTATTTTGGGCCATATGCAAACCATCGGTTGTAAGGATAAATCCGAGGTATTCCACAGTGTCCTTGTGGAATTCACATTTCTGTGCACCTGTGTAGAGGCTGTTTGTGCGCAATCTGCGAAGTACTTCTTTGACATGCTTTTGATGCTGGGACATGTCATTAGAGTAGATTAGGATGTCATCAAGGTAAATGATGACGCAAACATCCAGGAGGTTGTGAAGGATGTCATTCATGAATCGTTGAAAGGTTGCTGGTGCATTTGTAAGACCGAATGGTACAACCAACCATTCATAGGAACCATAATGGGTATGGAAGGTAGTTATCCATTCTTCACTGTCAGCAATGCGTACTAAATGATAAGCATGGCACAAATCAATTTTGGTGTATATGTGGGCCTTTTTGGGGGCATCAAGATGGTCGGATAGTAAGGGAAGTGGGTATCTGTCCTTTTTTGTGAGTCAATTGAGGCCGCAGTAATCCACGCAAAGCTGTAATTCTCCACTCTTTTTCTTGACAAAGAGTATGGGTGCTCCATGGGGGGATTTCGAGGGTCATATGAAGCTGTTGTTTAGGTTCTCATCAATGAAAGCACGAAGTGCCTCCAATTCTGAGGGGGACAAGGAGTATGTATGTCCAGGAGGAGGCAAAGTGCCTTCTTCCATTTCAAGCTTCAGATCATAAGAACAATGGGGAGGAAGGGTGTCAGCCTTCTTTTTGCTGAAGACATTGGCAAACTTGTGGTATTCTTCCAGGACACTGGAGAGATCCATGGTTGGCGTGGTATGCACAGCCTTTCCATATGCAGATTCCTGAGTTAAAGATAGCTGGAAAACTAAGGATCCTTGTAAATGGGTAGCTCACATGTAGGCAGGAGCATTGATCAAGGAGATTTGTGGTGGAGAGGAACTGGGAGTAGAAGGGTTAAGGGTCAGATTTAGCGTGGGTATCCAGTCAAGGAGGGGTTCAGATGGATCAGGCAGCGAAGCTGCCTCTCTGGGAGACATCTGGGGAGCTGGACCTCTATGATTAGTGGAATGGAAAGCAATATGGCCTGTAAACCAGTCAATCAATGGATTGTAATGTTTTAGCCAATTATATCCAAGAACCAATGAACAGGAAGAGTCAAGTGAAGTGACAAAAAACTTGAGGACTAGTGTAACACCAGTTGGGAAAAGTATCAGGACTTCAGCTGCTTGGTGATAATGGAGTTGCAGGTTCCATCAAACAGATGGAGTCCCACAGGTGGAACCGCAAATATTGGATATTATGGTTGTTGGCAAAGGTCTTGTCTATGAAGCAGTGAGAGGACCTGGAGTCTATGAGGGTGCGAACGAGGAGTGAAAATGAGGGGATTGTCAAGGTGACATAGAGGGAATCTGGATCGGAAAGAGCGGCTGCGTTTAGTTGAACAAATTTTGCTATCTGGTCAAGGTCAACACAACCCTCAGCTCATATAGCTTGATCATGAGGATTGCTGACTATTTTTTTGAGTCTGTGGAATCTGACTTGGATTCACCAATTGTGGCAGCACAGGCCTTAGTTGTCTTGGACTTGGGACAGTCTTGTGCTACATGGCCCTTTTCTCCACAATAGAGGCAAAGGCCTTCCTTCATTCGGCATTTCTGTTCCTCGGTGGTAAGTTTCCCATTTTTTCCTACCTTTGAGGAATCCTTGAATTTCTCTTTCGAGTTCTTCGGCTTATTGGTGGGCTCGGGTTTTGAAGCATTTCCCGAGGCTTCATTTGCGGGTTTTGCACTGTTTGAGTTTGATTTTGAGGGTTTGTTGTCCTTCTTGTTGGAAGGTTTCAACTCGTGACTGGCTTCATCCTTCATCATCCAATAGATTTCGTCGGCATCTTGTGCCTTCAAACATAAATCGGCAAGTTTGGTGGGTTTACCACCACAAAGGATTTCTGATCATAGCCATAGCGGAAGCCCATGGAAGTAGTGTGCACTAAGTGCAGATTCATTCCAATCGAGTTTGGAGGTGAGTTTCCAAAACTCGACATTGTACTTGATGATGTGCAAGTGTTCCTTCATTGATAGTTCACTGAGGGCTTTCTTGGCATCACCTATGGGGTTGTGGGGGCTGAAGTTGGCTTCAAGTTCGTTGATGAATGCAGGGAAGTCCCACATCCAATCCGCACTATCAGTCGGGTCCATTAATCTGGGTTCGAACCAATTGACTACTGCTCCCTTGGGGTAGGAGAGTACGAAGAGAACTCTTTCTTGTCTGAGGAGAACACATGGGGTCGATCGCAGAAATGGAGGTTACACAAGACGAGGAAGTCACGCAATTTGCGCAGGTCAGAGCCATCAAAAGTGTCATGTTCTCGCACCTTGACTTTATCAGACTTTGGGGTGGGTTGCGGCTGGCAGAGTGTCTGAATGCCAGCTGTGAGGTCAGCCATGACCTGAAGAAACCTTTCATTCTCGTTGGGAGTTTGTTGGTCATTGTCTGGTTTGTCATTGCTGGGGTCATCAGGATCTCTGTCGTCTCCTCCATTATCATTCTCTGGGTCAGGAGGGTCATCAGGAAAATCTTGGGGCCTTTCGATGTATTCTAATGGTGAGGCTTCAGAAGCATTGTTAGTTCTGTCAATGTCTTCTAGTACCTCGGGTGCTGCACGGTTATTGCACTGTCTTGGTGCATTTTGACTGCTGATAGATTCTGCACCAGAGCCTATTGGTCGAAATGCTCATATTACACGTGTGGAGGTACCGAAAGTGGTGCCGCATCTTGCAGGGGTCAAAGAGGATCATGGTTGGGTGGTTAGCCCAGCATGTTGGGAATTTCAAGTGGTTCGGGTTTGGGTGGCCATAGAGGTTTGTCAAAACGAAGTAATCAAGGGAAATGTAGTTTGAATATACTGTTAAGGTCATGCTTATTGCGAGGGAGGAATCGGAAAACACATGGGTTTTCCGAAGGGGGACAAATGAGACTTGGCTTCAACTTATAAGAAGTTGCACCTTTCCTCTTGATTAGGGTTGTCTCGATTTACTGGACTTGAATGTGAATGTGCAGGTTATGCACCAAGTTTTCCATACTAGATGGCAAGTGAGGATGAAGATTCCAAGTAGTGCTTAACTAATCAGATTTCAAACTGAATAGCTCAACCTAATGTGCAAGCATATATTCTAAGTACAAATATTTCTACAATAATCTAGTAGAGTCTACAATGACTATTACTAATAGATGAGTAAGATAACTTGGGGATTACACAGGTTTCCCGAAGCCTAGAATATTCCACATTGTTCTCTCCTATTTTTCCTGAGTTGGACTTGTAGTACCTGATTACTATTTCAGTTTACTAATCCTTGTGATCCTTCCTATCGGTATTACCACAGTCATCCCATGGGTTTTGCAATGTCAGAAGATCGGAGCGTGACAAGATGTTCAGACCTTTCAGAGCACACTCTGTCCATCCATTCCTGCCTCCTGAGCAAACTCTTTCCACTGATTCTGGTGGCACCAGCTTTTCTTCAGGTTTACATTCATTTGGTCTTTCAACTGTGAGTAGTGGCTTTATTTCATTCCTGATACAATGTCACACTGAATCCAATGTCCCCCAGGCAGCTTCATCAATTGACTCTGCACAGCAATATCCTCAGTCCTCTTTTGGTCAATTCCATGCAAAACAAGAATTTTCTGACCTTCAATGGGAGATTATTCACTTGTGGCATCACAACACAGAATTGGAGCAAATGAATGGACATTTGGAGTGAAATACCATCAATTTGGAGGCACAATCCTCAACATTTCAGTGAGGCTCTTGCTCTAATCTTACTCTTGAAGGTAACTGATACAGATTGTACAGATTGGCATATGATGCACTACTGGACAGAGTCAGAACGTCTAACTCACCAACCTTCCATTCTTTGGCCACAGTGATTTTCCCCAGGTCAATTTCTGGACCAGGAAGGAGTGACTTGAATATGTTCACTGTGAGACCCATGGATGTGGAAAATCATCCAGTATCTCAGCTACTGAGGTGAGGGAATTGAGTAGAAAGTAATCTGTTTTGAGTAGAGTTTTCATTCTTTATGGCCATTGAAAAGAATAAAAATCATCTGGTTTTTGGAGAAAAACATACCCTAAAAGTTGTGAAAATTCCCCCTTGAAAGGGATGAGTTAAGAGGTTGGAAACACCTCAGAATTTGTCCATATTCATACCCTGTTGAATTCATCCATGTGGATGACTTTCATCTTCTCAACATAGTAATTCACTACATTTCAACCAGCTGTATTTTGCCCTTTTTTTGTGAGATTTTCAGAGGGTCAAGAAAGTGGTTATCCATCCACTTTGCAGAGCCATTTCATTCTGCCATTGCAGCAAGTTTTCATGCTGTCTGTGAAGTATTTTTATAACTTGCCAACTGAAACTATTCATACATTTAATGACAAGTTTTCACAATGGTAGGGAAAATTATTCAATCAATTAAGAGACAATTATCATCACAATAGGTACCTATTCATCCTCCTCATCATCACCTTTGAATTCCCCATTGTCCTCATTTCCAGCTTCAGGCTCATCATACATGTCACCACCATTTAGATTTAGAGACTCTTCATGACCATTGCCCCCTGCATTATTTGAATTACTGAGTTCTTCAAGATATCCCTGTTTACAGGCATGAGTGTGCTTGTTCTTAAGGATAGACTTGATGAATTCTTCAATTGCCCATCTAGGTGGGAATCACTTGAAATGCTCATGGCATTCTCAAGCATAGGGGATTTGGGTGAAAGGGAATTTATGGAATATTAACAATCAACGATGCATCACCCCAATGACCTGGGCAATAAGGTGCTTGGGTTGGCAGTGCCATTTGATCATGCAGTCAAGCCCAGCCTTGTTGACTGCATCTCAGACACAGTGCTGCAAATATTTAGATCAGAATGAGTGTAAAAAAAGAAAGGAACTTACCCAAAGGGCACCATATATGTAACTCATCATCATCTTTGAGGCCCATTCTAGCCTGAAGGTTGAACCCATTGCCAGCAGAGCCCTTCTCCAGCCATGGTATCATTGGTCCAACATTTTCTTTCATGATATTGGCCTGATGCAAGGCCACATTTACCGCTAAAAAGGTCAACATGGTATATCATGGTGGAGAGCAATCGTGCTCACCAGTAAGTTGTTTGATCTTAGACTTAAGGTGGACTGGAGAGACAGGATCAAGTTATCTTCATTGCATGGAAGTGGGAACCATAAGCTACAGTAAATGATACCTGAAAAGATGGCCTGTCAGCAAGAGGCTGCATAAGGTGTAGTTACTGAATAAGTAGGCACTGCATCAGTAGAGCAATATTGGAACTGATGTGCATGCATGCAAAGTGTTGAGTTGTTGTCATCATCAGTGGTAATTATTGAGGGAGGTCACATGATTGTGTGACCACAGATAGGCACAGGTAAGTATCAGAAATGTTTGTGGCACCTCTCTTTCATGTGTTGTCATTAAGGCATGACAGGGGTAAGGGTATGTATACCCCTGTGTTTTTGGGTTAAGGGTTTGAGGTGCATTGGAGTCCATACCCTTGCATACCCCTGTACCCTTACTAAGGGTATAGAGGTATGCTTACATAAGAATATTGTTTGATTATATATTCAAGAATTAAATTCAGATTTTGGAGTTGTCCAACATTATGATGGCTTCATTATGTCTATAAGAAGGTTACTTGTTGGATTAATAGCAAATACAATAGTTATCAACACTTTTTATATATAAATTTTGACCTAAAATATGTTGATTTGTGCAAAAACTTGTACCCTTGACAAACCCCCCCATACCCTTGGCAACCCTTATATGTTTTCATACCCTTACCCCAAAGGGTAGGGTATTCAGGGGTAAGGGTAAGGGTATGAGATTTTACATATAAGGGTAACCCCTGTCATGCCTTAATTGTCATTGAGAGATGAGTGACTGTTGTTGTTGTTGTATAGATATGTGCGAGTGCAGGTGACTGCAGGCGAGGGCATCAGTGATGTATTATGTCAGCATTTTTATGGTGGGCGACCACAGGCAAGTGTTGGTGAGCATATGCAGGTCTCAATGTTGGTAGATGTTGTGAGTCTGTGTTGGGGGCAGACTTACACACCTCCCCACTTGGAAAAATTGTGTGGGTCTTAGACCTCTGTCCCATTTTCATCTTCCCACTGGTCAAGGGCATCTGTATCAGCCATTTCTGAGCCAGGGCGCCACTCATCATGTTCCTTCCCATATCCTTCATAACAGAAAAGGTATTGTACCCCCCTGCTGTGTCAGCGTGCATCCACAATTTTGTTGATGAACCACTCCTCTGTGCCGTCTTCAGTGACAATTGGCCTTGGTCAGGCAGGCTCCCAGTCTGGGAAGAGGAGTGGGTCATTGGGGACATATCATTTTAGGAGGTGTGCATGGAAGCCAGGGAAGGTGTTGGGGTTGTTGGGAAGTTTCAGGGTGTATTCTGAGGATTCAGGGAAGGTGTGTGTGACTGTGTAGGGGCTGTCATGTCACAGCATGAATTTGGTGACTTGTGTTTTGCCTTTGCATTTGTATTTGCAGCAGCAATTGTCAGTGGAGAGCATGACAAGGTCACCGACCTTGTAGACATCCTCTGGTGCCCAGTGTTCATTGGCATGATATGCCTAGCAGATTTTGGCTGTGATTAGGTTGTCCTGCACCTCTTGGACATCTAGGTGGACATGGGTAATTATGTCATGTGCAGTGATCTGCTCAGTGGTCACATACTCATTGAGGGGTGCAATGGTGGGAATGATGTGTGGAGATCAGCCAGTTTTGAGTTGGAAACCAGAGAAGCCAGTGGATGTGTTCATGGTGTTCATGATGGTGAAGTGTACATGGGGGAGTTTGGCTAGCCAGCCCTTTTGGTTGTTGTTGACATGGTACTGAATGGCTTGATTAACAGTTTCGTTTGTCTGTTCAATGCTGCCATCAGTTTCAGGGTGATAGAATTTTTGAGCTTGTGGAGTGTGGTCCAGAGGTCAGTGGTGAAGTTTGCATCTCTGTCAGAGATGAGGTGTAACATGAGACCATTTTCACAGTACCATTCATCGAAGAGCACTACAGTGACCTGGGCAGTGGTGTATGAGGAGTGAATACCAGTGATGTGTATATCAGCACCAAGGAGGTCCATCATGGTCAGGATGGTGTCCTTTCCATTCTCCTCTGGTAGTGGGCCAATGAAATCCAGGGCAATGGTGTCAAAGTGGTCATCAGGTACTGGTAGTGGATGCAAAGGACCAGTGGGTTTTGTGGTCCAGTTTTTGTTTCTCTGGCACTCAGTGCATGATGGAATGTACACATTTTCCAAGTCCTAGCACATGTTTGGCCAGTAATAGGAGCTGCAGAGGGATTTGTAGCTTTTGTCAAAGCCAAAATGCCCAAGGTGTCATGCGCCAGATTGTAAAGTAGTTTGCAGACTTTTAGATCTTGTGGGATCACAAGTCGGCGGCCAAATAGAGGAGCTCATCAGTAAGGGTCGCCCCTTCAATGCTCCCCATGTCAATTTCCTTCATAAGTTGTTTGGCAAAGGAATCAGTCTCATAGCTAGTGATAATGGCATCAAGAAGTGACTGATCTGTGGCAATGTTTAATATGCCACCAGCTGGCATTTTGGGTGCATTGTGTGTGTAGGCAATTGCACAAGCGGTGAGGCATGCATCTGGTATAGCATCAGGCATGTGGGATAGAGCATCTGCAGCAGTGTTTTCTTCACCACAGATGTATGTGATATTGTAGTCAAAGTCAGCCAAGTACATTGACCATCTCATTTGTTGTCTTGACATCTCCTTCTGTGATTGGAAGTATTCAAGAGTTCGGTGGTCGGTGAAGACTTCACAATTGGTGCTGAGTAGGTGAGATTGTCATTGCTTAAATGCCTTGACTATGGCAAGTAATTCTGTCTCATGGACTGGGTATTTCTTCTTGGCATAATTGAGTTGGTATGAGTCATAGGCAACTGGCCAGGCAGTTTCCCAGGTCACACCCAAACTCAGAACAGCACCAGTGCGGCGATCACTGGCATCAGTAGTGACATAAATTTTGGATGCCTTGTTGTCGTAATTAATTACTGTGAGGCAGTCGGTGCCAGAACCAGGTCTTTGATGTGCTCAAAGGTGGCCTGGTGTTCTGTGGTCCATGAGGGAAATTCCCAGTTGCATTCCTTGGTGGTGAGTGGCATGAGCACACTCATATACATATATTCAGCAAGCACTGGTAGGAATGTGGCAACATACCTGGTTAATCCCAGATATCCCCTGACATTGGTGGCAGTTATTTGTTGTGGCCAGGAGGCAATGCAGTCAGTTTTATGGGATCAGGTTTGATGCCTGATCCAGAGATGATGTGGCTGAGAAAACATAACTCAGAGGTGAAGAGGTTGGATTTTGCCTGGTTGCAATATATGCTGGATTTTTGGAGGGCCTCAAGAATGGTGGTGCAATGTTGTTCATGTTCCTCCACAGTTTGTGACCATATAATGATGTCATCAAGGTACACAGGACAAATCTTGCCAATGAGTTCCCAGAGTGCATCAGTCATTTGGTGCTGATGCGTGGCAGGCACATTGCATCCACCCTGTGGCATGACAGTCCATTCATAGAGTCCCCATGGTGTTCTAACAGCAGTGAGGTGAATGTTGTCAGGGTGTACTCGGGTCTGGAAGAAGGAGTTAGCTTGCCAAATATTTTTCCCTTTCCACAATCAGTGAGTATATTGTCTATGCAGGGTACAGGGAAGTTGTCTCATACAGTATTACTGTTGAGTGCCCAGTAGTCATTCACCCACCAGGGGTCAACTGTTAAGTCAGGTATGCTGGTGATGTAGTTTGGCATGCAGAACATGGGTGAGGCGAATTCTGAGGAAGATGGTCTTATCCAGCCTGCCTTCAAGTGGTTGTCTAGCAGTTGTTTCCAAGGTTCTTGGTATTTCTTTGGCACTGCCCCATTATTGATCTTGGTGGCGTCTTTGAGCTGAATTCAGTGAAACATGTAGTGTTTTACAGTCCAGTTAGGTCCGGTTTTTCGACCCCCAAAGGGGCAACCAGGGACCGCAACCGGATTAAACCATTGCCCACAACTGGAGGACTGCAACTGAACTGAATACAACTGGTTGTATTCAGTTCAGTTGCAGTCCTAGAACCAGTTCTGACCAGTTTTACTACGATTTTTTGTAGTGTAATTAAATTAAATTATATACTCAGTAAAACTAATTGATAAACCTGCAATGTGCAGGGAGGTACATTGCAACAAAAGAAAGCTAGACAAAGAAAGAATGAAATGAAACACCCCACACACGAGAGTGGGGCACCATGGGGTGTCATACATCATCCACCCAAATTTGTTGTGGTCGGCCCATTGCTACCCTGTGAGCAGAAGCTCACAGCAGTGGTGTAGGGTGGGTGGCAGCTCACAGGGGGGCGACAAAGGGTGGTGGCATTGTCATTGTTATCAAACCTGGAAAAAAAATCAAAATTAGTTAGTAAAAAAAAAAGAGATCAATGGAAAGAAACATACCAGGGGCATTCGTTGTCCCTGGCATTCGACCCTGCCCTTCATTGTCCCCAGCATCTGTCCTCCCCGCCATTCATCCTCCCCAGCGTTTGTTGGCATGGCTGTTCATTGTCACTGTTCATTGTCAAGGCTGTACCCATGGTTCATCATCCCTGTGTTTGTCCTCCTTGCTGTTCATTGTAGACAGGTTGGTGGTGCGTGTGATGTGGCAGTGGTGGCAGCAGATGTTGGCATGGTTGTTGTGGGGCTTACTGGAAGTTGTCATTGCTGAGTACAACCAGAACCCGTTGCCACCCTGTGAGCAGAGGCTCGCAGCAACAGTGTAGGGTGACAGTTGTCATCGTCCAGAAACATGCCCATTGCCACCCTGCGAGCAGCAGCTCGCAGTGGCAGCATGGGGCTTGGGTGTGTCATTTTCATGAGTGGGTGACATTGTAATCAAATGATAAGAACCTAATAATGAAGAAAGGATATTTGATTAGTTTGTTAGTTAGTAAAGAAAGAAAGAAACTTTAAAAAAACATACCCTAGGGCCCAAATGACAAACTAGCATCATTTGGGCCACCTGCTTTGTGTTCATTTGTTGGCAATGCTTTGGGGAGAGGTGGGTGAACATTGATGGTGAGCGCTGTTGTTGTGGGAGTTGTTTGTTGTCATGGGAGTCATCTGGCAAATGGTGCCACTCTTGTTTTTCAAGCACAAATGTGACCACATGGTCTGTGCACAGCCACATGGTATATCAGCCCTCACATTTGCTAGTCATTCCATGGGCACATCCCCACTTCAATTGTTAGTTACTATATATATAGTTAGTGTACATAAAGTATACTGTGGACCAGTTACAACCAGTTCAAACTGACTTTTGTCAGTTTGAAATAAATATACAATTTGAGAAACTGCAACCGACCACATACACAAACTAAGGCAACCACAACTGCAAAAAAAACCAGACCATGGTTCAGTCTGGTTCAACTTTGGTTTTTTTCTGGTTTGATGAACTGGACCTTCAAACACTAGAAACATGTGGCTGGGGATGTCTTCAGTACTATCAGGGAGATGAAGTGGGAAATGGGCTGCAAATTTGAGTTTCATCTTGGCATCTTTCTCCTTGAGGAGTTCTTGGAATGCTAGGCCCTCAATGCGATCTCACACAGCAGACATGATTGATCTGGGCAGTAAGCAGCCAGTGAGCGCTGGTGTTCCAGAGTTCTCAAGAGTGGGTGGTTTTGGAGTCCAAATTTTCTTTGGTGTCGGTGAAGGTATAACCTGTTGTTTGCCTTGGGGCTGGGGTGTTCGAGGAGGAGGATTGAGAAGGTCGAAGCCAGACTGTTTGTCAATGGCCATTCACTCATGTGTGTCAATCACAATCTGTTCAGATGAAAGAAATGGCATTCCTAGTATAATCAGTAATGATAGTCCCTTATTTACTTTCATCCTATGTACCCTCGATTTCCACACCACCTGGTCTGATTGTAGCTCCAGGTTGACAAACTCCTTGCAGTTGAGTTTCTGCTTACTCAGTGATGACAGGTTATTTTCCTGTTTGGGAAGAGGATAACATCAAAGGCCGAGCTGCTCACAGAGCTTGAGGCTAATCACTGTGGAGGGGGAACCAATGTCCATTAGTGGATGGATTTGTACAGGAAACTCAGTGATGAGGGGGCTGGTGACATATAATGTAGGATAGAGGTGTGATATGGAGAAGGGGACTTCAGCAGGGGGAGGGACACACAAGTCAGTCTCATTGTCTTTATTCTCCTTTTCCAGTGCAGACGTTGCTGGTCCCATGATGGTTGCATAGGTTTCAGCATCAGGCCAGGTGTTGTCAGCCTTCATTAGGAAGTTGGTGTTTTTATGGCCAGCATTGAATTTATGGCAATCTTCTTCTCATGCTCCTGGTGAGGAGTGGGATGGAGGTAGAAGGTTGATGAGACAGGGTTGGTTTGGTAGGTGAAGAAAGTTGTTGGTGTCAAAAAAAAAGTGGAAGGATGGGTTTGTCAACCTACACTAGACATAAGGTGGACTGGAAAGACAGGATCAAGTTATCTTCATTGCATGGACATGGGAACCATAAGCTACAGTAAATGGGGGATGATAAACTACTGCACCCTCATTGCACAGAAGTGGGAATGAAGCTAGGAAAAATAGGATGTACATAATATATCTGACAAGATGGCCTGTCAGCAAGAGGCCGCATCAGGCATAGTTACTGAATAAATAGGCACCGCATCAGTGGAGCAATATCAGAACTGATGTGCATGTGTGCAAAGTGTGGAGTCATCATCATTGTCAGTGGTAATTGTCAAGGGAGGTCACATGATCATGTGACTGCAGGCAGGCACAGGTAAGTATCAGAAAGGTTTGTGGCACCTCTCTTTCATGTGTTGTCATTGAGACATGAGTGAGTGTTGTTGTTGTTGTATAGATATGTGCAAGTGCAGGCAACTGCAGGCAAGGGCATCAGTGATGTGTAATGTCAGCATTTTGATGGTGGGCAACTGCAGGCAAGTGTTGGTGAGTGTATGCAGGTCTCAGTGTTGGTAGTAGTGTTGGGGAAGTTTACTTTCAAACTGATTCAAACTTGGTTTAAACCAAACCAAACTGGATTGAAAAACCATTTGGTATGGGAATATCCTGAATCATGGGCAGTTTGGCATGTTTTTAGCACTTTATATGAGATTTTGGCTAAAGATCCATATGTTTACATATATTATTGGCTTCAAAAAAGTGGTTTAACATCATCTATGGTAGTTTATGCATGAGATTGCACCAAAAATGAAGCCACACAGTTGAGAAATGAGTGAGAAATCATCAAAACTGAGTTTCCCAAGCAAGAAATGATACCCAACTTGGTTTTGGTGATATCTCACTCATTTCTTGACCGTTTGCTTAATTTTTATTTTTTTTGATTGAAAGCCCAAATTAAGGAGAATTTTCTCCCCTATCCTCCATGAGTTTGGAACCGTTTGAAACCATTTCAATCAGTTTAGGTTTGAGTTTGGACAATCCTGGCAGAAACTGAACAATTTGGTTTGGTGCTTTGGCCAAAAATGGCTCAAACTGAACCAAACCAAACTTCCCCAACACTAGTTGGTAGATGTCATGAGTCTGTGTTGGGGCAGACTTACACCAGTTGCCTCAATCTGGAAACATTTGAAAACTGTTCAATACCTGGTTGCAATTGGTTGCAACTGGTCTTATCATGGTATATAGAATGTAATATATATACTTAAAGTTACATACAGAAGAAGTAATATAAACACTATCAAACTTCTACTTTACATTATTATGCATTTATTTATGAGTGGGACAAGACTAAGGAATGTGAAGTGAATTTGTGCATGCCTATATTCCTTATGGCTGTGCATGGACCATGTGGTCTTGTGATTCCAAAAAAAAAACAAAAGTGGGACCACTTACCATGACTTCCCAGGACCACAACCACAAAAAACCAACCACACTGCATCACCACCTGCACCACCAAAATGACCATGCAAATGAACAAATACAAAGAATGTGGCCCAAATGACATCCATTGTTTGGGCCTTAGATAAGTATCTTATTCTTATATGATTTCTTTTACTAATGGTTTCTTTTTTAGTTGGCTCACCTACCAGGCAACATGCTGCCTATCCATGCCCTCCAATGACACCCCAACACCTAGCTTGGAACCTCACTACTGCTAACAAACCAATATAATGCACCCAAATGATGAGCAGCATTGTTTGGGCCATGGGTATGTTCATTATTGTTCATTTCTTTTTTTTACCAACCAACTTGATTCTTTGTAGGTTCTTACCTCTTATAACAATGATGACAGCAAACACCACATGCCCTGCACCACCACTGTGAGCCTCCGCTTGCAGGGTGGCAATGGGTCCCTTTCTTGGACCAAGATGGATGCCATGTCACACACCACCACCACCCCACCTATGGGCCACTGCTTGTAGGGGGAGATGGAGGTGGTGATGACAGGGGAACGGGAAAGAACAACATGAACAATGGATGGCTGGCACAATGGATGATGAACAGCAGGGAACAATGATTAGCAGGGAATGACAAATGGCAGGGAATGATGTGCACCAGGGATGCCAAATGGTGGAGATGGGGAACAGCAGGGAACAACAGGGATGATGATGAGTGGAGATGGCAAATGGTAGGGATGACAAAAATTGGAGATGACAGATGACATGAATGGTGGGGTCAACAGACAGCAGGGACAATGGCAAGCATGAACAGTGCATGGACAGTGGGATAGCAGCACACCCTTGCTACAGACATGACATGGTGGTGTTATTTTTTTTTTTTTTTCATCTTCTACCTATGCTGCTGTGAGCACCTGCTCGCAGGGCATAAATGTATTGATTGTATTTAATATACATAATTAAATTACTATGTAGGTATATTTTGCTACTGAAAAACTGGTTGAGATTGGGCACCCAACCAGTCTTGTGTACAGTAAGACTACTTTAAATTGATTGTGGTACACCAACTGGACTGAACCAGACCTTCAAACACTATGTACAAAGGACCTGAAGCAGCTGCTAGATGAGCTGAAGGAAGTGGACAAAATCTTCAAGGTGTTTGCCTCAAAAAGAAAGGGGGAAGGGAAGTACTCCCAGGAACTACTAGTGTTGCAAACGGCACAGCTCAGAGCCATGAGCTGCTGAGCCAAGCTGGTATTTTGGGCGAGCTTGGCCGGTAAATCGGGTCATGGCTATACCCAACTTGGCTTTAAGATTGAGCAGCTCAGAGCGGCTCAGAGCGGCTAAGCCATCCAAATATAGCACCATCAGCTGGCTTTCTTGTTGCTATTGCACTGGCTGGTCATCCTGCATTACCTCCACTCCCCTTGCTTCATCTGCACTATCTTACACTCCTTTTCTACTACTATGCAGGGTGTTGGGGCCTGTAGCACCAAGGTAAGCATGTTTTTGACTTTCTTATCTTCGTGATCAGCTGTATCAATGATTCTTATCTCTCCCTCTCTAGATCTTTGAGTATCTCAGTAACAATTATGCCTGATATCTGCCACCACTGCCCCATTCAAGCCTAACAAGGGCCAGGAATAGCCCCAAATGATGATCCTCAACAGAACACAGGCTTGAATGATGGCAACTGTCGTTTGCACTGTTGGTACACTTTTTTTTTTGTTTCTTGTTTTTATTTACTAAATAACTGCCCTAATTTGTGCATTAGGATATGAACTATTGTTGGCAACTGTGGCTAACACCATGCAACCCACACCCATCCACGAGCAGGTGCGAATGACGGCAGCTGTCATTTGTGTGGCACTAGGTATTTTCTTCTTTTTTGTTAAATAACAAATGTTTCCTTTTGTTGTTATAGCAGGTGTTAGGAAACATGTACAGTTACCTATCATAATTTTTCTTATTTTTTCGCAATAGTATTACACCAACAAAACATTAAAATTATCAATGAATGCAACTGTGAGATGGATAATTCTCATGTATCCTATATTTAGAATATGTATGCAACTGTATGCTCGCATCGTAAAAACAGTATTCAAATATTGTACAACAGTTGTAACTTAGTATATAAACCAATAAATACTAAGAGACACATCAGTTGTGTTCTCTTAGGATTCCCACCATCACCTTGTGTGCGGAAACGCCTTTGTCAACCAACCATTCTATAAATATCACATCACATCAAACTTTGATCCCTCATTCTATACTTGTCGTGTCTTGTACAGCCTGCACAAAGATCCTAGTGTGGATTTGGTGTTGCCCTGACAGAAGAACACAACTGATATTCTGTGCACCCTCACTTTTGTTTCACTCAGCCACATCCGATTACCAATCCCCCAATCCTCTTGTCACAAGACGAGAGTAACTTGTGTTTACATAATCAACTTTCACTTTGTAATCCGCGCATCAGCACCACCTTATATTGCGGTCATCAGTGCTCAAAAGGCAGTACTCATCTGTAGGACAGCTGCAACCAGACAACCGTTCGGCTCTGGTTTAGTGTACTATTTTTAGTACTAGTTACAGCCTTTTGCATTAGTGTAGTAATTGCCAAACTGGATTGCCAAAGAAAAGGTCCTGAGTCAGCTGAAGAACCTTATTAGGTTTTATTTTTAGCAACTATGTCATGACCGATAACATAATTTCCGATCCCGCTAATCGCAATCTTACTCTGGAAGAGAAGGTTGACATGCTCACTACACAACTTTCTCACCTAGTAAATTACGTCACACTCCAAAACCCTGTCCAGCTGGCACCTACTGTGGAGGAAGAGGTAGATGAATTTTTATCTCATCATGAAGAAGAGTTGTCACAGAATACTGGAGATGGCAAAATTCACTTACCTAAATTCACACCACCACAATTATTTGATGGAATGATGAAGGATACTAAATCCTTTATTAGTTCTATTATATTGTATATTAAAGGTTGCAAACCCAAATTCCATACAACTGAATCCAAAATAATGTTCATGCTATCTTATATGCAAGGGGGCAAGGCACAATTTTGGAGAAGCGAAGCCATCAATCAAATTGCTCAGGGTCACGAGCCATTTAAGAGCTTCCAAGATTTTTTGGATAAAGTGGAAGCTCAATTCGGAGATCCTAATCCAAAGGTGACAGCAGTAGGAAAATTGAAGACCATGCGGCAAGGGTCTTCCTTGGCAGATAATTTCATTTTGCAATTTAAAGCCAAAGCTTCACAGACCAATTTAGGAGACACCGTGTTAATCAAATATTTGAAGGCAGGACTTAATCCATCCTTGTTCAAGTCTATATATTGACTACCAGTTATGCCTACAACATTGGAGGAGTGGTACAAATGGGCTTTCAAGCTTGATTGGCAGTATCACCAAGAGCAAGCCGAGTCGAAGTTGCTACACCCACATACTATGCACACAGGTTCTAAATTTGGAAAGTCATCAGGTAGAAGTTCTAAAAAAGGAAAGGCATCGATCGTACCTGAGATGAAGGCACAGCCATTGGCCATAGCAGTGACACTTCCTAATCAGTCGAATATTAGTCAGCATGCATCAGATGCTATGGATGTAGATCGTGTGGGGAGACGTCCCCCGATCAAATGTTTCAATTGTGGAAAATTGGGGCATACAGCAAGGTTTTGCAGAGAGAAGAGGCAGATTCAAGAGGTGACAACAGAAGAGCAGAATTTTCCTGAGCAGTCCCAGTGAAGGTTTCCCCATTGGAGACTCATAATCAATATGATGTATTAACAGTGGAGAAAACCAATGAATCACATCCCTACCCAACCAATTCTATGCCAGTAACCTATTATGCCCTCACTTTCATTTCTAAACTACGTAACCGAACCGAGAGTAAAGGCGAAGTGCATCATCAATCCAAAAA